>WFIW01000011.1:143118-185477 GCA_009756535.1 Metschnikowia sp. UFMG-CM-y6306 | reverse complement strand
TAAATTTAAGAATCATTTGGAGCCTGAAAATAAGCTGGTACTCGAACATGAAGCTTTCACCAATTAAAAGATTCAATGGAAACGGAAGACTCACGTTAATATTGACTCCCTCTATGACAGAGTCGTTTGCCTTAGCATGTGACAGCTCCTCTGTGCCAGCCAGATTCGCGGCCGATTTGGCTTCTCTCAGTCCGGGAGGAGCCCTTTGCAAGGATTGGCTAACGAACTTCTTTATTGCATGTGAGGCGTGCTCGTTTTCTTTTATCGCCCCCTCAGTATCAAAAGACTTGATATTGATGATCTCCTCGGCAAGGTCGTAGAAATTATTGTCATCGACGGTGAAGGTCGAGAATTCCTTGATTATGTTGTTGACTCTGCCATAATGACAAGTATCTGATGTCCTGCTAGTTGAAAATTGAGAGTCAAAAGACAGTTTAGTACTAATGACTGAGGAAGGCTTCTTCTCCTTAGTTAGATCATGATACGAAGCATCCAAAAAGCAGTCAATCCTAAAAGAGTCATTGAGCAAGAATGTTCTGTGGAGATTGGAAAGCACGTCATTGAAATAATAGCCCTTGAAAAACATCTTGAGAAGGACCTTATTGGCTCTGGAGTAGAACTGGTTTATCTTGAAAGTCAAGTCTTTGGAGTATAGACTCACTATAGGCTTTGGGGTTGGCCCCGAGAAAGTGGCATCCGGTACCCCCTCAAGGCTGGCTCTTCCTATGCTCAGTCGAAAAATGTTGAGGAATTTGCCCGTTGATAGCAACTTAATTTGCATGTCTTTGGAAGTAAAGTGGTTGATGAGACCATCAGTCTTGATGACAAAAAGTTCCTCCCAGTAACGCTCCATATTGGAGTAGAAGATATTGCCCGGAAGATCGTTTTTCTTTATTAAAAACTCTTGGAAAGGATCATTCACCTCTCCTCTGGAAAGCCAGAGGTTCAAAAGATTTATATAGTCCTTGCTTATGGCCTCAAAAGTCTCTGAAAGAAAAGAAGAAGACACTCTGTCTCCGTTATATTGTGCAATCTTGCTCTGGACGATTCTTAACACACACCCTCCTTTACATACCTCAAATTTATTAGAGTCTGACGAGACTCCAATGTACGATCCTGCTGAGTCTATATCGTTTCGTATAGATTCAAGGAAGGTGCTGAATCTTGGATCTCTTCCGCCAAAGTCTTTAGATTGACATTCTGCGACGTCCGTCGCAGATCGGAAGAGAGGGTTTCTTTCCTCCGTCTCAATATGGATGAGACACGCTATCTCATACATTAGGTTAAGCTTATCTGCCATTTCTTTTTGTATTGCGTTGTCAATGGCTGTTAGTGATCTTGAGCCCCTCTGGGGAGCTTCCTGGTACGAAGCGATGAAGGTGCGGTAGGTCCGTAGAAGGTTCAGTATTTCATGGCATAGCCGATGGTTGGCCCGGCCAAACACAGGCATGTTGTAGATCATGCAAAAGTTCAAGAGCGCTGAGTACATTTTGCCATATCGGAGAAGCTTTTTGGTCACCTTTTTGAGACTAACATCAATGTGCTTGGCCACATTATGATCAGGGCCAGCAATCCGGTGATGAATCAACCGCGGATCATAGCGGTCACTGAATTTGAAGTAGCTGCCTTCATATCCCAACAATCCATAGAAAATGTCCGTAACCAAAAGAGCCTGTTGTGCCTCCAAAGTCGGGACATCATCTAGCAGAGGTAGCTTGGTGTAGCTATCAAACACAGCTCCTCGTAGCGTGGACTGTAGAAATTGAGGTTTTTGAAGTCTCACCACCTGGGGTTGTAGATTCGAAAAGCTGTCTTCATGATGCCCTGTAGTCATATTCCAGGGACAAGAGACTCTATCTGTGCAGCTGAGATGTGTAGTTGTTTATGACTTTAATTCGCGCTCGCGCATCATGTAAACAAGACGATGAGAGCGACCCCATCAACAGATACATTTCTCAGAAGACAGCACGCACAGTGGGCCACTCGTCAAAGGCTATCTTCATCGCTTAAGCTCAAATCTTCCATCAAAGCCTGCGATGCAATTTCAGCTTCTTCTTGAATCTTCTTCAAGCCGCAAACTTCTTCCAAGTAATCCGAGCTATCGAGGCAGTTCTTCACAAAGGTCCAATCTTGAGCTTTGAATAAGTCAATCACTGTTTTTGAACATGCTGAGCACTTGTCATAAGCAGGTGTGTTAAGCTTGATCTGTGAAAAAGTGTGGAAACTGCCTCGCATCTGATGTGGCACGTCCCCAAACTTCGAAGCTGCGGTAAACAGAGCTCTGTGCTTGTCGGGGTGTTGCAAAATTGAAACGAAAAGCTCCACCGCCAAAGATGACGCTGTTAAAGCGCCTCCTGGACGTGTGACAGTGCACATCTGATCCAAGGTGCGGTCAGATAAAGAGTCTTTGGGCGCAACCACGTCATTACAATAGTAACAGCCTAGACGATCATCCATGTCTGAAGGGCTGTGGCGCATCACCAAGTAGCTATCGTATCCGAGAGCTGCATTCACCACTATCTTATTCATTGCAGCACCCATCACAGTAGGGAGCCATCGAGATTCTCTAGAGTCCATCAAGAGAAAGATCGCGTCATGCTCAGCAAAGAGTTGTTTCAAAAGCCCGTAGTTTTTTCGTGCACGTTCTCCATCAGCCTCGCTGACAGGATGGCCTATCATAGGGACCTCTATGTCATAACCTTCAGATTTCATGCCGGGAAATATTTCCTTAAGTGACTCTGCTGCTCGAATGGCCTTTTTGCAGCCCTGATTTTCGTCACTGAAGCAATCTTGAAACGTGAATAAAGGCTGGCGCACCGGGTTTGAGTACGACACTCTTCCGTTATCAACCAAGGTAATTTGCCTCACTCCCCAGCCCATGAGAGCTCTCGATACATAGCTTCCGAGAGTTCCTGCCCCTAGAAGAAGTACTTTTTGATTTTTGATGGTCTCCAAGTCTATGTGGGGAGCCACACGCCATTTCATGAGCTTCAAGTTCAAGTCCACGGCCTGATCGGCCAACTGCTCGGGGTTTATAAGTGATCCCAAGTCAGCCATTTTGGCTCCCAACTTCCCCTGCAGGGTCTTCTCCCATCCCGTGACCTGTGGCTCTGCTGAAGCATCAAAAGTTTCGTCTAGTGAAAGGGCTAGCTTGAAGGATCTATTTTTGGCCCTGTAGACAATCAATTCAATGCTTTTGAAGCCTTTCAATGCCAAAGCATACAAGCAGTTTTTCAAATAGACGGAAGGGCAAGAGTCCGACGTGAAACACCTGTCAATAAAGACAAAGGCTCGACAGTCTTCACGGAACTCACTTAACGATTCGATCAAGGGCTCTTCGGGGGAGGGTGCTTGGAAAAGCATTCCCGGATGTTCCTTGAGATTCCGCTGTACAGTGTTAATGATTTCGCTGTCAACTTCTGTTAACTCCACAACTTCATTGGACCACGCTGAATGGAGAAGGGGAAACGCAAGCCAGTAGTAGAATTTGTATTTCTTCAAGTCAGAGAAAACAAGCAAGCGGAATTTTCGGTTCAACTTTCCGTCCTTCAAATTTGCCAATAGCGCTTTCCCCCATTCGGCCATAAGCGCCCTCTTATCGGTGGATTTGAATTCCTCGATCGTATTGAAATTGTATAGCACCCCCTCAATAGATGAAGGCAGTTCTTGGGATTCCGGATCAAAGCTGCCATTATCTAGGTTTATGACGGGCCTATCGTTGAACTTGTTCAAAAGTACTGGCTTTGTCTCAAATCCATAGATGAGCTTCGGGCTAGTATCCAACTTGTAATCAGTGAGTTTTCGTTGTGATAGTGCCGTGAAAAACGAAGAGTCTGCAAAAGATTGGATGCTGTGATACCTTAAATTTGCTTTAGAATCCATCTTCTCTGTAGTGTTGGCTCGAACCTAGATAACAAATGCGTTTCTGCTATAAATGTATCCTATATTGCCCGCGAAGCGTAAAAGCGTATGCAGTCTGATAACAAGATTAACTTCTAAATGCAACTCCCGCGTAATTGACTGAAATTAGTCCAACGTCATGCCATCAATCTCGTCCAATAACTCATCGAGCCCAACCTCTAATTCGTTTCCGTCATCCTCCATATCCTCTTGATCGGTCTCGGTGGCCACTGGCTCGTCACCGGCCTTGTAAAGATTGACAGTATGTCTCAACTCCTTGTCCTCCTCCAACTCTTGCAAGAACAACTCGTAGTCCTTTTCTGCCCTCTCTTGGTCTTGTCTTGCTTGCCTGGAGTCGTCGTTTGCGACGATATCTTCATGCTCACGAGCCATTCTCTTCAATCTCCACTTTCTATTCTGTCTCTTTTTAGACTTTCTAGCATAGTGCTTCTTGACTAAAACGACGTCAGGGGTGTTATCCGTGTCCAAGGTGTCCCACAACTCAGAGTTGAAGTTGGTATTGCTCAAGAAGTAACCCATGGCGGAGTCTCCTGGGTGCAAAATGGCGCCCAAATGGGAACGCACATAGTAGGTATTATCATTAACTCCCAAATCTGCAGCTCTACTAACAGTTATGTCAGCAAGCACAAACTTACCCTTGACATCTCCAGTGGGTTCGACATCTAGCACCACAAATTCCACGAGTTGGTTCACGTCTAGAAGAGAAGGAAATGGAGCCCTCCAAAAAACATTAGAAAGCAAGTCCGCAGTCTGTAAGGTGCTTGGATCGATAAATTGGATCATGTTCGTGATTTTGCGGCAAACAACCAATCTGGACACGTTTCCAAGCGAGCTAGCCAACTTTTTGGGAAGCACCACTAAGTCGTCACGACAAATGGGCGCGATTTCAACGGAAAATGTGAACTTGTACTGCGAGGAACTGGACTGAACGTCAGTACTGACCAACTCTTCAGACTTCTTAGACTTGATAGGCGCAACTGCAGATAAAAAATCAATCATTTTGGTGGCATGATTTCTCTGCGAGTAAAAAAGGTCCAAACCGTCCTTGGCCTCTTTTATCAGAATGGTATCCACATGTGCATTGTGCTTCAAAATCAACTGTTCCAAATACAAGAAAGTTCTCTTGTGTGCGACTTTTTGTCTGATTTGAACTGCGGCTCTCCATGTGTTTTGCGTGAAAGACTTGGCACAGTCAGGGCATTGCATGGCAATAACAATGTATTCAACCTCGAAGGTCTGCTGCACAATTGTGTTTTGTAATGCCTCTCCCTGGACGGAAATTTTGATTCTGATTCTTCTGGAATGTGGTTCTGTCCAGACAAACGAAGCGTCCACTAATCTGACCTTATTCAATCCTTTCAATCGACGCAAGCAAATAGCTAACAATTCACGAGACTCCAACTCGCACCTAATCCACTGCGTGGGTGGCTGCAAGAACCGTTCACAGTTTCTGCAGAAACTGATATTTGCTTCTCTGGGGATTCCCTCTGTGATGTCCACATTCATCTTGATGCAGTCGTAGCACATGACGAGCCCTGATGAGCCGTCCATCGGCACTCCGCAGTTGCAACAAAGAACGGTGGCCACACCACCTTGGTCCAGGTGTGTCAATGGAGTATAAGACATGATCTATTCTTTTATATTCTTATGGAAGCCTTTTTTTCTGTCTATATTATCTCAAATTGGCCAATCTCGAACGGAGAGTTTTGATTTTGGGGGTTGATTAGTAAGAAAACTCCAAAGTAGTTAGGACACTTTTTTCTGAGATGAGCAGCACTTGTGAAGCGCGGATACATCCGTGCACCCATGCGATCGCATTATCAACACACACCAACACGGTAGCCCACCGGTACTAGGATTGGCTTAACAATCAGACGGAGAAAAGTGCGTCCATCATGGTTGACCGAAAAAGAGGCATCAGCCATTATGAAGAAGAAGTACCGAGAAAGCCGAAAAAAGCTAAATACAAGGGAATTGACCAGGCTTCCGATGTCAAATCGAACGGGCACTCAGCTGGTCCTGAAGCTGACTCAGACTCCGATAATGGAGTCAAGCTTGAAGACAATGACCATAGGAGTGAAAATGACATTTTGAAAGATCCCCTGAATAGCCATGAAGCGGATAGAGACTACCAATATGCGGACGCTGACGAGGATTTTATAGATACTGCAGATGATGACAATGACAAGGATGAAGATGACGAGAATGGAGACGACATTACACCAGACGATGATGACGAAGAAGAGGATAAAAGGCGCATTACAACGTTCAATTTCGACGGCACGGAATACTCATTTAAAGAGCGTCCTTCGGTTCTTGAGGAGAGAGAAGGGAAAATCGAGTTCAGAGTAGTGAACAACGACAACTCACGGGAAAATATGATTGTTTTAACAGGATTGAAGAATATTTTCCAGAAGCAATTGCCCAAAATGCCGCGAGAGTACATCTCTAGGTTGGTATATGACCGCTCACATCTATCAATGGCCGTGGTCAGAAAACCATTAACAGTGGTTGGAGGAATCACATACAGGCCTTTTGACCACCGAGGGTTTGCTGAAATTGTCTTTTGTGCTATCTCCTCTACAGAACAAGTGAGAGGGTACGGCGCGCACCTCATGAACCACTTGAAGGATTACGTGAGGGCCACATCGCCCATAAAGTACTTCTTGACCTATGCGGACAATTACGCCATCGGCTATTTCAAAAAGCAAGGATTTACCAAGGAAGTGACCCTAGATAAACTGGTTTGGATGGGGTACATCAAGGACTACGAGGGTGGTACATTAATGCAATGCTCTATGCTTCCCTCTGTTTTGAGGTACTTGGACTCAGGTAAGATTCTCTTGCTTCAAAGAGCTGCAATTGAGAAAAAGATCAAGATGAGGTCAAAGTCCCATATTGTTCGCCCGGGACTCCAGATTTTTAAGAAAGGAAAACCCGGATTCAAATTACTGGCTAAGGAGATTCCCGGGTTGATAGAAAGCGGGTGGCTGGAGGAGATGGACAAACTAGCTCAAAAGCCTAAGCGTGGACCTCACTACAATTTCATGGTCACGTTGCTCTCCGAGCTCACCAACCATCCGCTGGCGTGGCCCTTTGCCGTTCCTGTCAATAAAGAGGAGGTGGGGGATTACTACGATGTCATAAAAGAACCAATGGATTTGTCTACCATGGAACTGAAACTCGAGAATGACAAGTACGAGTCTTTTGACCAATTCTTGTACGACTGCAGATTGATCTTCAACAATTGTCGAGCCTATAATGCTGAGACAACCACATACTACAAAAACGCAACGAAGCTCGAGAAGTTTGTCAACAAAAAGGTCAAGGAAAGTGCCGAATATTCCCATCTTCTTGACCTGTAATGCAGTGAACGTCTGAGGCTGGAGACCAAGTGTCTTGTCCTGCACATCGGGGTATGTGCGGTTGGGTCAGTTGCGGACTTCACCATTCGGCGAACTTAGCCTTTGATAGACACCACATAAAAAATTGATACATAGACCATAGACTACAATGGCTGCCAAAATTTACACCAGTGCCGATTCCGCAAAGGTGGCCAAGTCAGTGGCCGCCTTTATCATCAAGTCGCAAAATAAAGCCCTCGAAACATCCGCCACTTTTAAGGTGGCGGTTTCTGGGGGTTCTATGGGCAAAGTCTTGAAGCAGGGATTGATCGACGATTCTGCAAACGCGGGGTCCGTGCAATGGGGCAAGTGGGAGATTTACTTCTCCGATGAGCGTTTGGTGCCATTGGATCACGCCGACTCCAACTACGGACTCCTCAATGAAATGGTGCTTTCCAACTTGACTGGGGCCAAGCCAAAGGTCTACACTATTGACGAGTCTCTTCTCACAGGATCTGATGGCCAAGTTACCGGCTCGGACGCCGATAAGGACAACGCAATTGCAGATGAGTATGCCAAAACACTTCCAGCGGACTTGAAGATCGATTTGGTTCTCTTAGGCTGCGGCCCCGATGGCCACACCTGCTCATTGTTCCCGGGGCACGAGTTGTTACAAGAGAGAACTAAAAGCATTGGCCTTGTTAGAGACTCGCCAAAGCCTCCTCCAAGAAGAATTAGTTTCACGTTTCCGGTCTTGCAGAAGGCTGGTGCCATTGCTTTTATTGCTGAAGGCGAGGGAAAGGCGCCAATTATCAACGATGTTTTCAACGACCCATCTTCTAAGTTGCCATGTAAACTCGTTAATGATCTCGACACCTGCGTATCCTGGTTTGTCAATGATGCTGCTTTGAAAAACGTCGATGTTACTGCCTCCAAGTACTAGCTGCTATAGGTTCAACATATTCAGCCATTTCCGTGAATAGCCGAAATATACAAGGTAGCAAGATCCACCGGAGTCCCCAAGGACATTGATAAGACTCCGAATTCTATGTAACTCTTCTTTCAGTGTTCATTCACTGATTGTACGGTCCATGAGTGCTTTCCAGGCCTCGGAGCTGTACTGGTGTACGGCGCGGAAGCCGGCAAATTCCTTGGGTTGTAGTAGTCCGCAACGCAACAGGAGATGGGTATGTGAACCTTTCACAAGCTTTCAGGAGTATTTACTAACCGCAAGGTTTAGGCGTCGCTTTATGGTTATGTCCAAAGAAAAACTTATCGCTCGTCGACAAGTTGGAAGTTGCCATGAGCTCGCTCTCGACGGTTTTTCCCGGCCAACCGCCCAGATTTGAGCCTCATATCACAATCACCACCAATATAGCCATTGACCTAGACAACGCCAAAGACGAAGTGGACCGGATTTTATCCTCGTGCTGCATCGCCCTTAATTCTCTTCCCCGCGATGCTGATGCAAGCGATTGGGTGCGGTTGGGTAAGGTGAAAAGCCAGCGCAAATTCTTCAAGAAACTTTATTTCCAAGTGCTCCGAGACCCGACGCTTGTCTCATTTGCCCGCATAGTTCGGGAGCTTTTTGTGATTTTACCGGAGAAAAAGGAGTTGGAACATAAAACTAAGAATCCCCACTTGTTTCACACCGATAACAAAGGAGAGATTGTCAGGAAAAAGATTTCTCACGGCAGAAGCAGAAGCCTCCTGCAAAAAGTGGAGAAGCCTGTTGAAGTGGAGATCGACATACCGCAGATCCAAAAGGAGCTGGCGATCGAGGCTGCCAAATGGTCAGAAGAATTTGATCCCCATCTCTCGCTTATCTACAGCAGCTTACACCCCATAGACAATGCGTTATGGTATACCATACGCTCGAGGATCCTGGACTATTTATCTATAGACGACTGTGACCTGGACATCTGGAACATGGGCAATGGTCTCTCCTGGGATGGAGGCATCTTAAAGTTGGTTCTTTGTGAAGGCGATATAAAGGACTGGACAGTTCTCGGATCCGTCGACCTACATAATTAAATACTCCATGTAACTCGCATTTCAATGAACTGGGACTATCAATGCTACTTCTTTAATCATAATTTGCTGCTGCACCTGTTATCCAATAAATACTCCATAAGGAAGAGCTTCGCAACAAATTCCAAGTTTGTTCCCCCATCTCCATAAGTAATGTCAAAAATCTTCAACTGCGAATTAAAAATCCAGTTTGGTTCCGAACCTCTTAGGAATATGATCTCGGGTCCCAAAAGTTTCAAAAAAGCCTACTAAAAAACATTCAGTCTCAATAAGCCGTTGTGTGCTCGGGAACGTGACTTGCAACTTCTGGGCAGCTTCTCATGGAGTGCGCAAATTCACGCTGCGACGAGTTGCGACTACCCAAGAGCATGGTGGAGTCCTTGTCCAAGGTCGCCTTAAAAGGCTCATCGAAGATAGTTGCGGACTACTTTGAATTTGCTATCAACAACATTCTTTTCCAGAGGGGTATCTATCCTGCTGAGGACTTCACAACAGTCAAAAAGTATGACTTGCCTATGTTGGTCACTGCTGATGATGATGTCAAAACATACATCCAAAATATCATGACTCAGGTGAAGAAATGGGTCTATGGCGGCAAACTCACGAAGCTAGTGATTGTGATTATAAATAAGGCAACCACTGAAAGTGTGGAGAGATGGGAGTTTTCTCTAGATATGACGGAAGACGAGGACAAAAATGTTACTCAGGCCCCAAAAAGCAAAGACACCATTCAAAAAGAAATACAGGCGATAATTCGGCAGGTGACCGCATCAGTGTCGTATCTTCCCTTTTTAGCAGACGACGAGTACACCTTCAATGTTCTCGTTTATACAGATCCCTCATATGAGACAAGAAATATGCCCACGGAGTGGGTAGATACACACGGCGACGGGAAACTCATTAATGGAAACATGGACTCTGTTAAATTTTCATCTTTCGAAACCAATTTGCATAGCGTGGGCACGGCAGTCAGCTACAAATTGGGCTAGGTACACATGCATGATTCTATATAAACTAAAAGATTGGGCTTGGTTACTTTGCACAGCCACCACAACTCAGTTGGGATCTCTTTTTGGTCCACTTGGGACCGCAGATGGACGCAACAAGGCGTACTCTTTGTCGAAACGAATTCTTTTGTTGCCAACCATGAAACGAGCAGCGCCTTTTAGGCCCACCGAGTAGTCCCATTTTCTCAAGTAATTGTCCTGCTTGAGTAAGCTGATAGTGCCCACAGAGTTTTCATTTAGAATCCTCAAGTCGTTGAACCGAGACTTGAGCTCCATGAATTTGAAAATCTGCTCCTTGCCGGTCTCCTCGTTTACCGGAGGCATGTATTCATTTAGGACCAGGAAGCTCATTTGGTGAACATAGTAGTCTAAAATGTACACGATGCCTTCATTCACCAAAGATTCCGGACACTTGAAATCTTTCATGCAGTCAATTCCCTCTAGTATCTCCGATATTCTCGAAGGCTCATCCTCACCACCATACTTTGCTTTCAAATCCAACGGCTTCAAATTCAACGTAACAATTAATATCGCCAAGGCAATACAATGGGGTGGAATCACAAGAGATAGTGGCGTGGACATTATATCAAACGACACAAGCCATGCGAACAAGGTGAGCTTATAGTCCATCTTTAGCTTCTTGCCAAAGATAACCACCAACTGATCTACAGAGGGAACGTTTGCGGCGCCGCATAAGAAGTCAAACTTGAGCACTTGTAGCAACTTGAACTCCAAACTCATGACGATTTTTCTCTGTATATCGTTGACAGTATTTGAAGAAGATGATAGATTTCTGTGGACACTGCGTGCGTCGCCATCGATGTCTCTGATCTTATTAGCCACGGCTTGAATGTCCCTCAACTTCTTGATGCAATCTTCATTCTTCGATGCCAAGAAAAAACAAGTATAAGCAACCATATAAGGATCCTTCTCAAGCTCAGTGATCGACAGAATCTCGGGGTTTTGATCGTTGGGTTCCTCGAAAGTGTTGGCCAAATAGTATCGCTGGTAGTAGTTCATTGCTAAGCTTAGCACCCTCAAAGGAAACTTCAATGACTTTACAACCTGGAACAAAAATTGATAAATTTGGTGCTTTCGTTGGTTGTAGTCTATTTTCTTGTTGTCCGGAATAGTCATCTTGTGGAGGTATGAAAGCTCGGGGTGGGATAAGAAAGGACGCGATACCTGTAATATTGTGGGCTTATCTGAAGAAGGCTTTGTAGAGGAGCCGTTTGCTACCTCTGGGGTCGCCCGCTTACTCTGCTCCATGGTGGGCGTTTCTTTGGAGAGCTGCAAGACGTGAAAACGGTTGCGATGTGTGACGAGATGTACAGGTG
The DNA here is from genome assembly GCA_009756535.1 of Metschnikowia sp. UFMG-CM-y6306. Taxonomy (NCBI): domain Eukaryota; kingdom Fungi; phylum Ascomycota; class Pichiomycetes; order Serinales; family Metschnikowiaceae; genus Metschnikowia; species Metschnikowia sp. UFMG-CM-y6306. Next base: position 173,837 of record WFIW01000011.1, on the reverse strand, counting down.
CGATTTCAGAAGGTGGTTAGTACCAATATTGAATCCGACAAACGAGGAAGTCACCTGCGGCTAATAATTTTCCAATGAAAATCTAACGAAAAACAGCCCTACGACAGAATTGATGTACTATTTCGTCATTTGTTTATAAAAGATACAGCGTTTGCCATCTAAGATTGGAACTTCAAGAAGACACCCAACTTGTGCACTGGCTCAGCCAACTTCAATGCGTCGAAAGAAGCACCCAAACCCAAAAGAACACCCGGGTTCAACTTCTGGGAGTAGGACAAAGCAGTCAAACCAGAGTCAGCGACCTTGGCCTTGATGTAAGAAGAAGAGTCCAACTTGTACTTGGTGGCAAACTCAACATTGACGTTGGACGACTTGACAGAATCCCAAGTGGCCTTGGCACCTGCCTCAACCAATGGTGATACTCTGTGGTAGTAAGCAGCGGTGAAAACGGACAATTTTTGGGTCGAGGTAATACCGACAGAGTAAAGAGGATTAGCGTAGCCAAGGGCAACAGAGTATTTGTTGATGTTGGCGGAGGCAATGTCGTAGCCGATCTCAGCACCACCGGTGAAACCGTCATGGGCGACAGTCAAGTCGGCGGTAGCAACAGGACCCTTAAGCAAGTCGAAAAACAATCTGGCGCTAACAGCAGAATGCTCGTAAAAGAAGTTCAACTTGGCGTTCTTGGAACCATTTGGGACGGCGGTTGTGTCCAACTCACCCTTCAAACCTGGAGTCAACAACTCGGACAACTCAATCTTGGTGGACAAGACATTGGCGTTGCTCCAGCCCTCGGTCAAAGTCAATCCAGTGGCCTTGTCACGGTAGACACCTTCGACTGAGGCAGCAATGGAGTTGTCCTTGTTGGTCTTACCCTTGACAGTGAAGGCCACGCCATTGGGAGCTGTGGTCTTTATTTTGATGGAGGCATTGGAGGTGTGGTAGAAGTCCTCAAACAACAAGTCGTTGGCGGACTTTTGGAGGTCGGAGAAAGGAACTGGACTCATGGTAGCAAGGGAATTTTTAGCGAAAAAGCGTGCGTGCGAAGCAAGGGAATTGTGGATGGGCGAGGTATTTTATAGATTTTAGAAGTTGGGGTCAGGGGACTGCACATTGGCTAGTTTTTTTTTTTTTTTTTCCGGTAAATATTGGGGAAGTGACCTGACCGCCACAAGACCCATAGCTTTAAGAAAGGGTTGGACATGGCCATACCCAAGGCCGCATTTTGAATTCCTTCTTTTCTCCTTCCGGTTTCCTCTCCAAAGTCTGCCCCTAGAGTGGGGTAGCTGGCAGGGCGCCAATCGAGGTGCGTAAGGCCGTGATACCCAGCCATAGTAAGGCCGCGCCCACAATGGCGTTTGAGGGGATCTCAATTACAATGCCACAAGGTCGCCGGCTCAGTTGAAATTTAGACTATGCAACAGTTGCTTGGAGTTTCATAGCCCTTTAGACCGAAGCAAGGGACTTGTACATTGTTGCAACATGGTTCATTTCAAGTCGCGAGGCCAGCCTGAAAAGACTGCTCTTCATTGGCTATTGGGAAATTGGGTCACCAACTCGTTATATATGCACACGTTTTATCGCTGAAGTGAAAGAAAAACCACTACAAGGATCCCCCTTAAAATATGGGAGCTTAGTCCTCCCAGTACTACCAAGCATGCCTTGCCACGAATGGATGTGTAGCAGTCGTGGTGGAGGTGGTTAAGGCACACGTGCTCGGACCAATTGCCATTGCGTCGCAGCGAAGGTATGCTCAATTAGCGCGTCTCTGCTAACGCGCCCTTTTACCTGCAGACGAGTGCTCAGATGAATCAATCAACCTCTCATAGGGAACATCCAATTGCCATGGGCGAAGCCGGTTATATGAAGTATACGCTCGGATTTATAGTCTCAGAATCCAATGAGGTGCTTATGCTAAATCGCCAAAAAGCTCCGTGGATGGGCCGCTGGAACGGGGTGGGCGGGAAGCTAGATCCACACGAGACTCCATACCAGTGCATAGTGAGGGAAACGTACGAGGAGACAGGCCTCCATGTTCCGCAGTATCAGGACCGAGGAACCATGAGGTGGGTGAGAAATGGCTCAGATCTTGGAGGCGTGCATATCTTCAGTGCTGAAGTGCTGAAAGCAGAAATGGATAGTTACAAGACTCCCCGGTGCCACTGTCACGAGGGAATCTTGGATTGGAAACATATGGACTGGCTTTTGCACCCAGAAAATACAGGAATTGTAGACAACGTGAAGATCATGTTCCAAGACCTTTTTCGAGCAGGGCCTCTGTCATCATGGGTGTCTGCCTACGAAGATTCGACGTTGGTCAGCTGTGACTTTACCCCAGGTCTGCCGCCATAGAAGCGCGGTATTCATACAGTAAATTGCTATATTAATGCCTATGCCAATCATGTCGTCCAGAGACGAGCAGTGTTATCAGCTCCTGAACTGAATAACCAAGCCTCCTTTGGATGCCACGCCAAATTCAAAACCCCAATACTAGACACAATCTTGTGTCCTGTCAACTTTTTCAATGGCACCAACAATGGGTTGTTCAAGTAGTCATCATACACGGTACTGTGGAAAACATGGATAGAGCCATCATCAGATGCAGAGGCAAAAAGCGGAAGTTTGCCTTTGTGGAATACGGTGGCACGCACTGCCTTATCATGGAAACGCATTGTCTTGTATGGCATGGCGCTCAATTCCAAGTCATGCCACAACACTCTTTTGTCGTAAGAGCATGCCAAAAGGTGGTCTCCTCGAGGGTGAATATCGATGGAAGCCAATAACCTGGCCCCCGGCATCAATTTCTTGATCAAAACTTGCTCGGCCAAATCGTAGATTCTGATTGTGCGTTGAGAACTGACGAATAAATGTGGTTTGGTAGGATGGAACTTGGCATCAACACTGATGCCCTTGGACTTTCTAAACGGAGATTGGGTCAAATGCCTTGACAACTGGTGAATGAGCACCGATGTGTTCTTGGACTCGGGTGATACGGTGACAAAATAGTCACCCTTTCTGTGCCATGAGAGTTTCTTTATAGGTTTCTTCACTTCAATGATGGCTGCAACACCATCCTGGGATTGTTCTGCGTTTGGAGTATACCAGCTAGCAACATCCTTCTTGGTTACAGCAGTGACACCCTCTTCTTCATCATCGGAATTCACGTTGATAGCAGTGTCCTTTCGCTTGTTGTGAACATTCTGGAAGCCCCATCCGACTTCAATCTTCACACGAGCGGCATTTTCATAGTCAAAACCAAAAACTGGCGGAACCATCAAAAGAATCTTTTCGGATGCAGCGACTGCTAGGATCGGCGTGTTAGGATCAGGGTGCCATTCTAAAACTTCGATTTTGTCGTCGGAGTCTTCTTCGGTGTCAATCAATTGTGTCTTGAACACCTGTCTGCCAGTCAAAACTTCCCAAATCCGCACAGATCCGTCATCGGAGCCGGTAGCTAGCCACAAACCCAGAGGATGAACTGAAAGGGCTCTTATACGGCCGGTATGGCCCTCAAAAATAGTTGAGCATTTGATTGGAAATGGACGCAAATCCTTTGGCGACGGTAAGTCTGGAATCAAGGACTCGGGGTCCATATTCATCTTGGTCTGGCGAACACGAGGAGCCAAGTACAAGTCCAAGCTGCGCTCAAACCGTTCACGCACGGATTCTTGGTAGGCAGGTACTTTCCGCAAAGACAGGTACTTCTGGGGCATGTAGTTGGTATCTCTGTCTGCCGGGTCGGTCTCGAGCCACTTCTTCTTTTCTTCTTCATCGAATAGGTACTCTTCTGGGGGGTTGTAGGACTCGTCATTCGTGGGAGGAGGCAACTTGGGCGCACGAAGGTTCATTTCATGGTCGTTCGGTCCTTCTTCCTTCTCCCATAAGTCGAAGTCGTAAAGCTCCTCCTCTTGCGTCTCCTTCACCTTGTTTGGAGGAATGATCTTGCCCTCACGAATGGCACGAACAATCTTCATGACCCTCTTAGCCTCGTGCTTGGAGGGCATAAACCGACGCTTGGGTTCGGGCGCACTGGATAGTGGCATGATTTCGGTTTTCGATGTAAACCACTCAATGGTAGGCTCGTAAGGATTGATTGATTCATCAGTGTTCTCGTTGTTCTGAATCTTGCGGATCAATTCCAACTCTTCCTCGGTAAGGTTCAAGGCCTGACCGGTGTTTTGGTCTAATAGGCCAGTCCAGCCCTCTGGCAACTCGATCAGCTCCAAGAGTTGGTCTAGAGCACTGCCTCTGGCTGGCCGCATGATCCGCTTACCATTAATATCGTAACCCAAGTGAGGCATTTCGTCGTACGCTGAAAGGGGAATGTTTCCAATGGTATTGAAATTTTCCACGTCCGAGTCGTCCGAGTCGTACACCGGCTCGATTTCCGGCTTGATGATCCGGGATGTACCGTCAGAAAACTTGGTATGCAATTCGCCTGTATCCTCAGTACTGATTGTTTTGAGCTTGATGCCGCTGATTTTGTCATTTATAGAGTCGGGCTCAGAAGCGGCATCGGATTCAGAGTCGCTCTCCTCAGACCCACTCTCGCCGTCTTCTTCGGCCAAAAGGCGGTTCAACTCCGCTTCTTCTTCATCCTCAGAACCACTATTGTCGTTATCTCCTTGATCGAAGTTGGCCGTGATAACCTTGTTTTCGTCACTCTCCTCATCGCTCTCATCGCTCTCATCCGCTTCGATATCCAAGAGTCCTCCGGCCTGGATGTCGTCATCGCTCTCCAGCTCGGAGGCGTCCAAATCATTCCCAGACCTCTTTTTGGACCCAGCAGTAGGTAACTGCTCTATTTTTCCCTTCTTGGCCATTGTTTCTGAGATTCTTGGAAGGTTACAAGCTATGGAGATGAGAAAAAAATGAAGCCTGAGATGCGCGCTGTACATGCACTACTACATGTCTGCCCATGAGTAGCTCTCCACATCTACGCAGCGGCAACATGAACTCCATAAAGAAGATCCTAGACATTAATAATAGGGAGCTAGCGAGCAATACTTCAGATGCTGCCTCGTGGCACGCGGATTACGCAGACACGTCTTACGTGTTTATAGGCAACTTGGACCGCAATCTCAAGGAGGCCGATATCCTCACTATTTTCTCCCAGTATGGGAACCCAACTCATATCAATTTGATCAAGGACAAAGATTCTGGCACACCTAAAGGCTTCTGTTACCTCAAGTACGAGGATCAACGTTCATGCGTGTTGGCGGTGGACAATTTCAATGGAACGCTCATATACGAGCGGCCTTTAAAAGTCGACCATGTTTATTATAAATTAGCCAAGGGGCAAGAAGAGGATGATTTCAAGGTGAGGTATCCCGAGGTCAAGCCCCAGGAGTTGATAGAGGCTGCTTCAATGCCAAATGAGAGCGAATCCATCAAGGTGCCGAGCACTGCAATGGATGACGATGATTTTGAAGATCCCATGGCCAATATGGTCAAACCAGTGACAGATAACTCCGAACGAAGAAAGCATTCTAGGGAAAAAAGCGAGCGAAGCAGAAAGAGAGATAAAAGACATCGAAGCGATAGACTAGAAGGCAAAGTAACGACGAGCTATCGACATGAAGATGAGCTGACAGAAGAGCCTCCGAAGAGCGATGCCTAGCACATTTTGCAGGTTGCAATCACATCACATCACAACATTTCACATTTAACCTATTTATTGGTGATTTTTTCAAGACCATAACCTTGGTAATACTTGAAGAAGTCTTCCTTATCGCGAACACTCAACTCCACCTGGCTTAACCCATTCTCCGTGAAAGCCTTTTGGCAAGCTTTTGGAGTCAAATCTTCCAACGGTACAATTTTGACCTTCACATAAGTTCTGCTTCCTGCAGCCATGAGCTTTGAAATGTATGTTTTGGGGCCAATGTGTGGAACAGGAAGGGTGACAGACCCAGGGTAGTATCTCAAAACAGACACTTTGACAGATTTTGAAAGCTCCAAGACCACATTTGTTAAATGGCTTAGGGGCAAAACAGCCTTGTTATTGGTTGGAGTACCTTCAGCAAAATAAATCACTAATTTCCCTTGCGTATGAGTCTTCAATGTGTCAGTGACCCTGGTGCCAAGCTTTGGCGCTGCACCCACGGGTAAAAAGCAAAATTGAAGGGCTTGCCAGACCGAAAATGAGAACAAATCCTCTTCTATTGGAATAAGCACAGCTATTTGGCTCACAGAATTGACTTTGGAGATAAGATATTGCACGAGGATATCAAGAGGCGAAACGAAGTTGGAGATCACCACGTCGCCCAAATCTGGCTGCTTTGCGTAAATGTCCGATTTCTTCAGTTTTCGAACTCCCTCTACCGAAATATCAATGTCGCTGACGGAAATCAAAATATAGAAGATCGCCTTAATAGCGTTTTTGGGAACAATCAAAGACAATGCATATAGCACCATGAAAACGGGCCATTTGAGTAACAAGCGTAAGGGACGAACAAGATATTTGTTGAAAGGCAGCACGGGAACTTCCACAGGAAGAAACGGTGAAATACCCGTCCCTTTATCTCTCCAAGTGCTGAACTTCTCCATGGTTAATGGTGCTTTCGTGCGTAAAACTTTGGCGAAGAGCAAAGCACATATCACGTGAGATGTTCAAACTACAAAGCGTTCAAGAATAGATCATGTAAATATATCTTTAACATTATATTGACCACATACTAATATACAAAAACCACCCGGCAACCTTATTGCCACCGGAACAATTATAAGAAGGGAACATCAGGAAAAATCAACTCTCGCCAATGGTATCCACTTACAATTCTTGAGAAGCCTTGGAAGTAGCCTTCTTAGCTGGCAACAAGGATTGGTGAATGTTTGGCAAGACACCACCTTGAGCGATGGTAACGTGGCCCAACAACTTGTTCAACTCCTCATCATTTCTGATGGCCAATTGCAAGTGTCTTGGGATGATTCTGGACTTCTTGTTGTCTCTGGCAGCATTACCAGCCAATTCCAAGATTTCAGCAGCCAAGTACTCCAAGACAGAGGTCAAGTACACTGGAGCACCGGATCCAACTCTCTGAGCGTAGTTTCCTTTTCTCAACAATCTGTGGACTCTTCCGACTGGGAAGGTCAAACCTGCCTTGGCAGATCTAGAGGTAGATGCCTTTTCAGTTGATCCTGCTTTTCCTTTTCCACCGGACATTATTATTTATAGTATTTATTCGTTAAATTAAAAAACAAAAAACACCTTTCAGGTCAAGTGCGACTTTAGTACATTTATAGACTGGGGTTTGCCTACACCGTAAGCATCATTAACCCTACAACGCGGGAGCGCTCCTGCACCATGTGGCGTCTGCGTTCCTCGAATCTCCGTGTTTTCTCCTTTACGCATATTCCTATACTTACCCGCGAATTTTCTCGTACTTATAATTACTGCTTTTTCTGAGTAAATTTCAGTCTTCTCCCACCGTGAATGCCACGCGAAATCAACACAATTGGCTGTGTCACAGGCCACCACGAGCGCCAAGGTACTCAGGCCAGCATCATGCGGATCTCGGAGCCTTACTGTAAGCTACTCAGCCCTCAAGGTGTCAATGGATGTTTTGTTGCAACAGCGAGCTTCGTATAATTTTTCTCTTTGTATACTTCGAATGTCCCATACTGAAGGGACAAACAAAGCGAAGTTTGACATTTACTTCATAAGCTATTCTACAAGACGAACAACTCTTCTCTGCAACAGGCTGCAACAGGCTGCAACCACCGCTCACGTATCCTGCTCAGCTTTCGCACCCCATGCAAACAAAAACAACACCAATCACGTAACCAGCGATTCTGGTCGTGTTTCGTCGCGGAGAGCGCGGAGAGCGCGAGGCAGTTCTCAAATATACACAGCCAGGTGCGAAAATTACGGTGTTCGCAGCGCGGAAAGGAATGGCGTACTTGCAGGATCTGTGCGCACCAAAGTACGCGAGTTCCCCCTGCACGCTCTCTGTGGCAAGTGGTATATAATTTGAGGAGATTCCCCAGGCCCAATTTTTTGATAACTTAATTTTAGAACACAACAACAATGGCCCCAAAAGCAGAGAAGAAACCCGCCTCCAAAGCACCAGCTGAGAAGAAGCCAGCTGCCAAGAAGACCGCTTCTTCTGAGGGCGCTAAGAAGAGATCCAAGACCAGAAAGGAAACTTACTCCTCTTACATTTACAAGGTCTTGAAGCAAACTCACCCTGACACTGGTATTTCCCAAAAGGCCATGTCTATCATGAACTCCTTCGTGAACGATATCTTTGAAAGAATTGCTTCCGAAGCTTCTAAGTTGGCTGCTTACAACAAGAAGTCTACCATCTCTGCCAGAGAAATTCAAACCGCTGTTAGATTGATTTTGCCAGGTGAATTGGCCAAGCACGCTGTCTCCGAAGGTACTAGAGCTGTCACTAAGTACTCTTCTGCTGCTAACTAATTATGATGAGAATGTTTGTGAGAATGCGGTTTTGATGCGGGCACTGAGTGTCTTGTCTGGAATCTACCATTCGTATATTCGGCACACTTTTGTCATGGACTGGTCAGTGTAATGTATATTTGTATATTAGTAATGGAACTTATTTTTGTATCGGAAAATCTTCTCAGGCTTAATGTGTGCAATGTGTATTCTCCCCTTCAATATGTATATTAAGACCCTACTTTTCGTGCCCCAAATTCTGACTGACGCACACCACCACCAACCAACCACACCAGAAATTAAACAAGTGGTGAAGCCAAAATGCATGCCGAATGCCATACACTATGCTGTAAACTATAGTGTACGCCAAAATCATAATTGTGACGTTAAGGATGAACGGGCGTGGCTGCTTGTCCCTAGTTTGGAATCCAAGAGGTATCACATCGCCATAAAAGTTGTGTAACTCAATCAAAACAAGTATGGGAGCCACTGCGAGGAAATTATGATGAGACGAGAAAGGTGTTGTCCAGCTCAAATTGAAGTTGTGAATGAAAACAATAAGTATAGGGACATTGATAGGAAGCACCCATAACATGATCATCAAAATGCTGAAGTTATAGTTCCACCAGGATCTCAGCGATCCTTTCCATAGGATCTTGATGCAGCTCAAGGTCTGAATGACGAAACACACGACGTATGCAAACTGATATGGCAAATAGAATGGTATCATAAGAAGAAGTGCAGCGGATGCAAAAAGCTTTCTCTTGGAGTATGAGCTGCTTAAATTCTTCCCCTTCCCATTGGCGGGGTCATTTCTAGCAAAGAAGGAGCTAGCATATGTCATGATACTCTCTATTAGCTTTCCCGCCGATGTGAGTAGGAAACTTATGAAGTAATTGGCACCTATAGCCATAATGAAAAAAAGGCAGCCAAGAATAGATAATGGTAGCTCCTCAATGCCTAAATACAACGAGTTTGTTTTATATTTTGAGCCGTAAGTTGCTTCATAGTTGAGGGGAATCCGCAAATGGACTGGGTCCAAGAAATTAAGCAAATTGTGCAAAAAATTAATCTGAGTTGCCGGGGTGAGCAAAAAAATTACCAACATAATCGGGATGAAGGTGTTAAGCTCTGTAATTTTTGACAACCCATAGAAATAGTCGGGGAACTTTCCCGTGCTAGAGTATTTCCGTAATTGAAAGGCCATCACAAGAAGAGTCACAGCTAGACAATGGGAGACTGCTGCTAACCTGAACCTCACCACAAGTAATTTGAGGCTTTTAGTCCAATTTATGGAGAGGTTCAACTCCATAGAGGTCAAATTCTCTTTGGAGAAGCCTTCCTTGGGGTCTGCCCAAAATTGAAGGTTCAAGCCGGGAGCCTCCTTTTCAGTGTTAAAAGGTGTGAAGGGTGCGATTCCGTGCATACTGATGGTGACACTTTTGTCACCTCTTAAATTGGTGATCCATTTTGTCTCGAATGGCTCAGACAGCCATTGACGAATGAAGGGTTCGAATAGCCGGCCGTTGTCTCCTCTCACGCGGACCTCATATGCCAAAATACTTGACCAGACTCCAGGGAAATTTACATTAACTGTAAGGCCTCGGTCGTGCAACAAAGTTGTCTCTGCACCCCTCAGAATTATGGACCACAAACTGCTATTAATAGTAATCTCCGATGCTTCTCTATCGCTTGTCAGGACAATTGTAAATTCGCTCTTGGGGTGTTTTGTCCGTTTATCAATCACCAATAGAGAATCGAAGTCCTTGGTTTGGTTTCTATTGTAGAAGAGTGCCTGATATGGCTGGTATTCCCCATCGAAAGCAGACTCCTCCAATGTTCTGGAGCCCCTGGCAGATCTGGGTATCGGATGGAGCTCTGGCATGATGTCAACGCAGAACAATTCTAGGAATTCGGAAGTATTCTCTGTAGTGTACAGAATTGACACATTAGTTGTTCCCTTGTTACTGCATAAATAAACTTCGACCCGATTATTGTACCCAGGCTTTTCGCCACCTCTTATCATCAGCACAGAAGAGTCATTGTTGAGAGACAAGAGGTTAAAATTTATCTTTTTGGATTTTGACTCGGAAGACTTCCAAGTAGCATGGAGGCCAGAGTGAACAACCACCTCCTGGGCATCGATTTTAAAAGAAGTGACGTCCAGACGACTCTTTTCAAGGATATCCTGTAAATAGTAGTCTTCGAATCCTGATAGGAAATTCTTCTTGAAGATTGCCATCCTCTTTTCTAATGAATATGCTCTGGAGGGTGATGTGAAATCCACAACCTCCAATAATGCTTTCAGAATGGTTCTTCTGAGCTGTCGGCACCATACAATAGCTAAATGATCCATGGGAGTCCAGACCCCGGGAATTCCAGTGGTGTAAGCCGTGAAGCCATTCGTTGGCGGTATTAGATAGCCGAGAGTGGTATAGTCTGCGGGCAACACACTGTCTGCGAGTCCACCAGTTATGGAGATTAGCGAGATATCATTTAAGGCACCATAGTGCGAAAAGGTCTCATCATTGAATGCACGGTGCCAGTAGCTGTCAATGGTCAGGTAGAGCTGAAGTATGTCGCCGTCAAAGGTGAGCGGGGGAACTGAGTGCGGTGAAGCCAAGCTGACAATCGTATTAATGGACCCCGGTGTATAATTTCCTAGGGTCGGAAGAACTCGAGCAACAATGCCACCCATGGAGTGGGCGATTATCAAGACAGATTGGGGAGGATTCCGCGTATGAGCGTAGAGCAGTATGATGAAGTGAATGGCCTCGTTCAAGTACTCTGCCTGATCGAGTAGAGTACGCCCATGGAAAGCGGTGAAGTCCTCGTTGAAGTCTGCAGCAAAGAAATCCAAGTTCTTGGTGTTTGGATTGTCGACAACGTTAATATTCTCGTCATAGTAAAGATTAGCGGCTTCAGCCGCAATTGATCGAACTTGCCTGAAGGATCCAGCATTACCTGGAACAAAGAGAACAGGGATTCCATCGAGTATCTCGAAACCTTTGCTCTCTGCCTCCGGAACAGGGTCCTTCCCCTGCTCGCGGTAAATGTAGAGGGAGTATTTGGATGCAAATTTGGTGTGTGACTCGTCAAAGGACTTTATTCGAGCATACGAAGGGTACATATAAACTGCCTTGCACGAACTGACGTCGGCAGTCTCGGCCCATGCTTGCGAGTAGAGCCATGTCATCAAAACCAGGAGGGTGACCCCTAGACACACCACCACATTGAGGGGCTTTCGAAAGGAATCTCGCTGCATTCGGGGGTGTGGGAGGAAGATACGTAAAGTCACTGTACTGCTCGAGAGCGCTGTACTTTTATGCACGACAACGAGCATGGATGTGAATAGCGCTACTACAAGAAATTAGCGAGGGTTTCTTGTTTCTAAGTGAACATTAATTTAAGTTTATATTTGTGACAGCAATATTAAACTATTGCCCAAAATAAATAGGGGGGAGCGAGATTTACTTGCCTTCGGCAGTATTTCGATCATCGCCATTTTCTTCCGCGGGCTCGAGAATGGTCAACTGGCTGAAATCCAGCGTTTTGTGTTTAACCTTTACCTGGATGCCGTCTTTGAGCTTACCTTCTTCTTGTCCCATGTGTACCAACTCCTCCACTTCTGTGACCGTGAATTGGCCATCTAGTGGAACCTTCCCCACTGGGATTTCGAAGCCATCCGTGTCGTACTTCGGGCTGCGGCTCCCCTCTTTTTCACCGGTCTTATCTCTTCTGTCACTCCTTTGAACATCTTTGTCCACGAGGTCTTGTAGTTTCTGTAACGTATGGGCCCTGACTTCAGTTCCGTCGTCCTTGTCCCTCTGTGCCAGTAATTCTATTCTCGGTCCAGTCATTGATGTAAGCGTTTGTTTCAGGTGGCTAGTACTCGACGGAATATGTAAATGAGGTGATTATAATGATGTGCTTTCAATATTTTGGGATGTGAATGCAAGTCTCTAATATTTTACTGGGCTAGTATAGCGAGGCGGGGTGGCTAAGCGACTGGTCATATACTTCGGTTGTGTATGTAAAAAGTACCGAGACGTCACCTGCATAACGTCGTTACTTGCGCAACTGAGGCGGTCCGGCACTACCTGTCTCAGAATGTCTGTGATGGAGCCGGCAAGATATGAAATCTTCACAGTATTACTAAGTATAAGCCACCCCCGTTGGCAGGCCACTGACTCAGGTCCATTGCCGGTTTATTCCACGCGAGATTTGTCGAAACACCGAGGTTAGGTGGTAACAAGTAGCGCGAAACTGACTTGACGCTGCACGGCTTGCCGGAAATGATTACAACGGTGCGATTGGCCTCGCCCAGCCTCAATGACGACATTGTGTGATCCGGCACATAGGGCGCAGCCTACTATGGGGCACCCGCACTCAATCATGCGGACCCCTAGGGGAGACATGCAGGAAAGAAGTATCGGGGACGACCATTTATTCTAGCTGAAACTGGGTTCACGAGGAGGCTGTTTTGAAAGTACGGAGTTGAGAAAAGGGGTGCCTTGTTGACGGGTTTTGTCTTTTACTTTGACTCTGGTTTTTTTTCTGATTTTTTTCTCACTTAAAAATTTTAGAATAGTTTTTAATGGAGGCGAAATGCCATTGATACTTGGAATTAATGACTTCCTTCATTGCTCACATACTTTTAGACCACTTAAAAATCACACACTCAAGAAAATTACAAGACAAGTGTATCTTTGGCTTTTCTACAGTTTATTACATCTAGAATCTCCAGGTGAAACCTTACTTGAGTGTATGGTCCGTCATTCTTCGTTGTTCGACCCACACAAGACTGTGCAGGACAGAGCCAAAGGGTTCAAATCCGTTGAGCGGAACGCTCAATTGCACATAACCTGGAACAGTACTAACATTAGTTTCCTAATGATTCTAGTAGAGTGAGGGACCTTGCTCATCATCTCAGTAAGTTCTATTCCTACCTCTACCTATTCATACTAGGATCTCACTCACTAAAAGACCTTTTCATACTTGACCCCGTTCTAGCCAAGGCGACATCCTGCTAGATTTTATACTAAGACAGTCGTAAGGCAAAAATGATTCGTTGATTAAGGGAGAGTCATCCGGAGTTTCAAAGAAAAACTTGCCAAGACTGCGCCACAGTGTTTGGGGTCATATCGTGAGATAAGTACCAATCAGGCTAGTCTATGAAGGGAAAAAAAAAGGATGGACCCTGTAGGCGGAATCCAATGTTATTTTGCGACTAGCCGTGCATCGCTGGCCTACTTGGCACCTATGGGAGGAACACTACCCATCAAGGGTCTGACAGATCCCTTTACTTTATAGGAACTACTGGGGGCTACGCCTCAGATGACTCTGCCACGTCTCTTCCTCATTCCCGGATATTTATATCACTGAATGTCTTGTAGCATTGTTTCATCTGTCCTTAGACCCTCCATGGATAGTGCTCTACCAATGGATCCCAACCTCCGATGCGCGGTTGGAGGCGGAAATGCCTATGAACACTGGCCCATTCTGCTTTGTTATCTTATCTTCTAGGCTAATAGCTAACACGTCGCAGCCTATCAGATGCAACCTTTAGACCGCTCGGATGTCCTCTGACAATGGCCAGTTTTTCTATAGAAGTACTGATGATCCCTTTTGTTTTAGGGGATATCCACGAATACATCTTTCCTATAGCGCTGACGTACTAAGGTATCTAACTGTCCAGTTCTCTTTTGAGCAGAAATGCTTGGCATCGACAGGTCACTCTCATCCTTTATAGTGTGAACTGTAAAAACTCAGATTGTACATCGAGCCTAGGCACTGCTTGTTTTCCGTGAAGTAGGGGTGACCTATGGTTGTTCCAACTTACACCAGTGGGGTTTCTTGTGGGTCTGGTATTCTGATACTGGTGGACAGATCAGCAAGTCTTCCTACCATTGATATTTGATTACTATTCTAAGCTGGGGTGGCTACGCCTCCCATTCATATTGGAGTGCGCCTTAACACAACACAGTCCCGAAAGTAGGGAACTTGGGGAGGGAGAAAAGTCGCCGGTATTACGACATTGGCTCATCAGGAGGTGTAAGGAGAGGGCATTGATGAAACACTCTCACTTAACACCGTGCATAGATGGCGCGCTCAGTCTTAAACCTTCAACCTTTTTTGTTGTCCTGCATCCGAGTTTCCCGAGAGTCGGAGGTTATGTTCTTGTGCATGATGTCTCTGTTCCACAGGCTTACTCAAGCCTTCTCGAGCTAGTGGGTTATAGAGACGAGAAAGAAGTCCGAATCTTAGAAAAAAAGCCGAATAATATTGAAGTCTTTGTACTTACATGTTTTGCAACTCCTTCGAGTTGAATGGATTGTGGTCGTAGTTGTCAGGCCTGGCCACGGTTTCTTCAAAGTGCCTAGGCCTCTCATCCGAAACTCTCCAGTAGAAGGAAATAAAGAGCGAGGCGGCAAGCAACACTGTCAGAAGCCAGAGAAATGCGATCATGGTTTTTCCCAAACTGGCCTTGTAGACACCATCGGTCTGTATCCTCTTAACACCGTACCGGTGGAGAGCCGTGTCTAGCATGGCACCCAAAAGAATCAGTAGCAAAGCACCACCAGTGGTTGCTCTGTAGGCGTTGAAAAATCTGCCAGATCTCTTGACAAAGGCAGCAATGGCCAAGAGGTTGGCGAAGATGGTGACGATCAAGGCAATCAAGATGAAGGCATATGCGGCCTTGGAGCCATTTCGGTAAGTGCTCAATCGAGTGAACCCCGAGCTCCATTGGAATGGCTCGTATGGGTAGGCGGGCTTCTGGGCTGAGCATGTGCCGGTGCCCGTAAGCTCCTTTCCGTCGAAAGAACAGAAATTGTACAAGGTCCAGATGTACTGGCCATATTTATCTTCGATTTTGGAGAGATACAAATTTCTCACGAAAGGGGCTTTGGCACCACTCAAATTGGCCAACATGAGAAACATGAAGGCGAGGGTGGAGATGAAGAAGGTCACAACAGATCTTGCAATGAACATTTTTTTGTTAAGGTAGGGAGGACTATAATAATTACAAAATCTTTAGGAAACTTTTGAGCAAGCTTCTTGACAATGCCGCTTGAATATATAAAGCAATAGGGAAGGTCCATGTTCGGTCTTCACCACTGCAGCAGTGCTGCATCGAGGGCCAATAAATCGGACTTTAAGATGCCGCGCATGAAAGTGCTAAGAATGTAGCCACTCACCGTCGCGCTCCCTGCATAACCCCAGTTTTCTTGTCTCCAACACCCGCCCTAGCAGGTAAGTCGAGAATTTTGTAGCTCGCAATATCGACTTCTGCGCAGAGCCAATATCGATATCTCCTTCTGTGGGGTACGCTTCGCACGTAGCGAGAAATGTCTCGATTATTACTGGACTTGCACCTCGCGGGGTAGTGATCTTTCATCCGTGCTCCAATGTGCCTAAGCGTCGCTCCCTCTACGTTTTGCCAACTTCCACCTTCTCTAGTTTTTCGAGCCCTTCGTTCTCAAAAGCGCCGACGATTATTCTTGGCAGGAAGAGCTGGCCAAAATGGAGAAGATTCATGCAGCACCCGGAGAAATCGGCGCACTCACCCCAGCCACCGCGGCAAAGGAGGGGCCACAGCGAGTTCAAGTGTTTGACTGCGGCTGTGCAATAATTGCCAAGAGAAACAGTTAAGACAGCAGCTCTAGTAAAATTCCCTGCACCTGTGCAATTGATCACTGCCTCATTTCCATTTGCCTAATTGATCATCTGCCTTTTTGTCACCAGAGGATGCGAAATCATTTGTTGATGGAGCGCGCTCACAATAGACTTGACTACAAGTGGCGTACGGGTTTGAGCTTCAGTTTATTATTTGGCAACTTTGCGCGTTGTTTCTGACCGGCTTATGGCCATGCTGGTCTAGATTGGAGATCTTTCGGCTTATTGCTTCAGGCCCATCGCACTGGTGACATGACTGTGCCACATAAAAGGACAATAGTATCCTATCGGGACTCTAAAAGTGTTAAGTAGCCAGCCTATACTAAATACCACACCGAAAGCACACGTGGACTTGAGGAAAACCAGATTCTACCAGTGAAGAGCGAGATAAAGACAGAGCTAAATTATGAGGATGGGCGGTGTACGATCGGGGCCGGGCAGTTGCGCTTTACTCGCCTGCATGTGAAAGCCTTCCAAACAAATGCTATCGCACTCATATTACCAACCATCAACACCACACATTAAAGCGGCGCAAACATGTCAAGCGATTTGGAGAAGAAGGTCCAGGAATTAACAGATTTGGTCAAGAAGCAGAGCCAGGTGATTGCCAAAACAGGCAAGCAGGTGATGGAGATGCAGTTTACAGACGTCAAGAAGAAAATGGCCCTGCTAGACGCGCTGCCTCAGCGCCAAACATTCGACATCGAGGATTACGCAACAAACGAGGACATTTTACAGTTAGTGTGCGAGCTACAGGGGCAATTGGATTACCTCGAGGAGCGGACCATTGCACGAAACTACAACGGTCACATCTCTGCCTCCACCCCGGCAACTGCAATGCTTGCGCCATTGCGCAATCGAGATGGAACCGAGGCCCCACCGATCTTCCCCCAGACAAAGGGCAAGCTTGAAGCTCTCTCAGACGTTGACTTATTCCAGCTTTGTGAGTTCTACGAGTTGATCGTGGCAAATGAAACTAGTGAGGAATTGAAGGAGATCATCCAGTCAGATGATTTGACGCCCGAGGACGCAGCCAAGTTGCTCAATGCGCAGGGCGACGCTGTTCCCACGGAGCAAAAACTTTCGCAATTCACAAAAGAAGACTTGAACAAGTTGTATGACGAGTTCACGAGGTACATTGGCGCAAGGGTAAGGCGCGGCGCCGGATGGTAAAGCGCCATTGAGGCAAAGCCTCGCGACTACTATAGCTCAGCCCATTATGCCGCAGAAGGTAAAGCTTCACAAATGCCAAACGATTATCCCATGGCCTTGGTTTCACTTTAGCACGCGTCACGTGCGCGGCCTCTCAGGAGGGCTGGTACCCTACTAGTGCCACTACATGCCGGAAAGTATCGCACGAAAAAACTTCTCACAGTAGAGGTGCCTCAATGTATCGAAACACCTAACTAGTCAAATTCTTGCCAACCACTAATAATGGGTATGTGAAGATGCACCGCGAGCCGTCCAGCGTAAGGGGCTTGTGAGGTCCCTATGATCTTTCGACAATCATATATTAACCTTCCAGGTAGAGTTATTCGCAACCAGAGAAAGGGTAGAGGCTCTATTTTTACTGCCAATACCAGATTGAGACAGGGTGCTGCTAAGTTGAGAGACTTGGACTACTCCGAACGTAAAGGTTACATTCGTGGAGTTGTCAAGCAAATCGTCCATGACTCCGGCAGAGGTGCTCCTTTGGCAAAGGTCGCTTTCAGAGACCCATACAAGTACAGAATGAGAGAGGAAATCTTCATTGCCAACGAGGGTGTTTACACCGGCCAGTTCATCTACTGCGGATCCAAGGCCTCTTTGAATGTTGGTAACGTGTTGCCATTGAGCGCCTGCCCTGAAGGTACCATTGTCTCCAACGTGGAAGAGAAGCCAGGTGACAAGGGTGCTTTGGGTAGAACCTCCGGTAACTACGTTATCATCATCGGACACAACCCCGACGAGGGCAAGACCAGAGTCAAGTTGCCATCCGGAGCCAAGAAGATCATCTCCTCCAACGCCAGAGGTGTCATTGGTGTCGTTGCTGGTGGTGGTAGAATCGACAAGCCATTGTTGAAGGCCGGTAGAGCTTTCCACAAGTACAAGGCTAAGAGAAACTCGTGGCCAAGAACCAGAGGTGTGGCCATGAACCCAGTTGATCACCCTCACGGTGGTGGTAACCATCAACACATTGGTAAGGCATCGACCATTTCCAGGAACGCCGTTCCAGGTCAAAAGGCCGGTTTGATTGCCGCCAGAAGAACTGGTTTGTTGAGAGGTACTCAAAAGACGAAGGATTAAGCGGCTTGCTAGTCTCAATGTATCAAGATAATGGCGTACAGAATGTAAACATTTTAGGTTTGTATTAGAAATTATACAGTGCTGGTGAATGTGTCCAGCTCACGGAAAGAAACATACGGCTTCTTTGAAAGAATAAAATAGTCATCAATTCTTTTCCGAGGCGTTCGCATCCGAACTATTCGAGATCACCACATTCTCTGCTGAAGACTTGATTTCCTCGAGTGGCGCACTGTCATGCTGAGGCTTGTCACTGGGCGCTGACTCAGCTTCTGCTGACTTCTCGACCAGTCTGTGCGTAGCCTCTTCATTATTTGGTGCAACCTTGGGGTTTTCTCCGGCCTCTTGAGAATATCTCTCGGGTTTCCGCTTTGAACCTTCGCTTTCTGGTGCGTCCAATGACTCCCCTGCCTTCCCGAGATATTCTTCAGAATTTGCGGAATCCCTAACGTCACTTGCCGCTATCCTTGCGTCAGTTTCGCCATTTCCTACCTCAATTTTTTTTTCTTTGATGGCATATGCTCTCATAAGACTCAGAAATAGCCATTCGTGCTTTCTGGAATTAGACTCTTCAATGACAGCGTCGATACTCTTTTCAGGTGGAAGGTCCAAGGTAACCACTGCGTTATACCCACGGTTTTTGAAGCCCCGAATCCAACCTCTAAGTTTCTGAATCTTTATTTCCGTAGGATTGTAGTCATTGAAGAATTTCTGGAGATCCGATTCGTCTGTTTTGGCCTTAAGACCCTTGACAAATATGCTGTTTGTAGAAAATTCCTGCTCTTTTGAAGCCTTTGGTTCGTCCTTATCAACCTTTGGATTTTTGTGACCTGGGACCTGCTTTGACAATGCATAAAATGAAGGGGACTTGGGTCCAATCTTTTTGGTTGCATCTGGAACGAAGGGAACATGTGGCCTGGCTCTGAGCTTTCTTTCCTTGAATGGTGCCCCGTCAATTTTGTTAATAAACTCTTCAGCGGCCTCGGGGCTTGGAAGATCAGCGTAAGCAATACCCAAAGGTTTTGCCCTCAGACTTCTGAAGCCGACAAAGTAATTTGGAATAAAAACATTCGATCTAGAAATGTTAGATGTGGTTCTTGCCCTGGGATTTTTAATCACAACATACGCTTCGTCGCCCAAATAGCTTTTCAACTCGTCCTCCGTGGTGGAGTAGTTAAGGTTTGAAATGAAAACTTTGGATGAGGTCATTATTGATCTTGTAAATATGTCTTAAGAGAATTTGAGTACAAAATCTTCAGTGAGAGCGGCGTGGCATTACTATAAATGATTTTCCGTTTTGTACTTGTGTAATATCTTTTGCAGTCTCACCGCCTCACGCACTTCAGAAATGTTTTGAGTGCCAAACGGGGGCGAACGGGGGCGAATTGCATGCTACATATCCCAGGAAAATCACAAAAACGGCAAAACCAACGTGCGGGTACATATGTCCTGGGCTTTTGTAGTCACTTTAGAAGACGCTTTCCTTGATTTCGACTTTACCTGAGAGTCTCGTACAGACCGTTGCAGGGTTGCGAAACTCTAATCTTTAAACAACATCATCAAGACTAGTGATTACTATCAGGGGAAATGCATGCCATAAATGTTGCCACAGCAGTATAGGGGGTATTCTTCGATTGCGCATATGCAATGCCATTGCATGCAATCAATGTAGCAACGCCATTTGTTTTAGGAAAGATACGGAACGTAACTCCGAGGCTTCCTATCGCTTGTTTAAAAGCAGTAGCTATTGACAAAGTCTACAGAAGATTTTAACACGAGAGTATCATTGAGAACTTAAAGTACAGTTATACACATAGCCTTCAAATTTATTTAGCGGCAGCAGCGGCAAGCACCCTAGCGTTACCCTTTTGGGCGTATCTGAGGTTTCTTCTGAACTTGCAGTCAACAGACTTCAATGATCTGTGTCTGTAGGTCTTAGGCTTTTTGATGCCGTTCTTGTGAGCCTTCTTGTTCTGGTTGTGGTTGGTATGGTTCTTAGACTTAGACATTTCTATTTGTTAGTATATGTGTGAGGATGAACCATTTGATGATGCATGATAATTCCATCGGAATTCCATTCAGTAAGCATTTGATTTAGGCTGACGGGGGAATGGAGAATTTGATTGATGAGCAAGCCAAGTAACAAGCCATGGGCGATGGTGTAGAAACATGAGGATTCAGCAATAGGAACACATGGAATTTACGTCTGAGTGGACGAATGGAGGTTGTGGCTTAGCGGAAACTGGATAGAGTGGTATTTCCCACAAGTCAATTAAAGCAGCTGCCAAGAGAACATACCGTTAGTATGAGTGCTAAAGAGATGGTCGAGAAATTGGTGATATTTTTTCCACCCGGGCGAGAGCGCGAGGGAAAAAAATTGGTCGTGCGCGAACTACCAGCAGTCACAAGGTCACGTGATTCAAAATACTTCCCTGTCGTCTTTGCAATGTACAAAGAGCTCAGGGGTAAATTACAAACAATGAGCAATTGATATTGTAGTCAGGAGTAGAGTGATCTTGTCATTACAAGCACTTTATGCAATACTTCTTGGGATGTCAAGGCTGTTAATATGTATCCTTCAACGTAACATGTTGCAAGGACTAGATGTGTATGAGAATTATATGAGAAATGTTTCAGAGTTGGAAGTTCAGACCTTGGCAGAAGCGGCCTCCTCCAACTTCTTGGCCTTCTCGGCTTGCTTACGGTAGTGCTTGTCGCTCATGATACCACCACCCCAGTGTCTTCTAGCGTCATCGTACTTCTCGGTGAAGTTGGCGTTAATGGTGGAAATCAACTTGGCCAATTCGGCCTCGTCCTCGGGCCTGACCTCGGTCAAAGCTGCAACAGCAGAGGTCTTCTTGTGAACAACCGATCCCAATCTGGCCTTGCCCTTGATGATGGCGTATGGGACACCCATCTTCTTACACAAAGCTGGCAAGAAAATAACCAACTCAATGGGATCCACATCGTGAGCAATCAAGACCAACTTGGCCTTCTTGTTCTCGATGAGACCAACAACATGGTTCAAACCGTACTTGACAACGACGGGCTTGGGAGACACATCGAAAGCCTTCTTTCCATCAGCGATAGCAGCGGCCTCTTTGGTCAATCTTTCCTCTTTCTCGGTGGAGGTCTCCGGTCTGTACTTGTTGAGTAACTTGAAGGTCTTGGTGGCGGTGTTCTTGTCCAAAGTGTTTTGGAACTGGGCGATTGCAGGAGGGACTCTCAATCTCATGGACAAGATCTTCTTTTGTCTTTGCAATTTGACATACTTGGGCCACTTGACGTAGGCGCTCAAGTCGGTCTTTCGGCGAATAGCTTGACCTATGCCAAAATTTCTGGTGGGAGCATCAGATGTTTTGGGCTCGGACTTAGGTGCCAAAGGCGCAGGAGCAACTTTCTTGGAAGCAGGCTGTGTCATTGAGTTAGTTAAGGCTCGAATACATAACTTCACTCTACAGTATCAAAAGATACTCAGCCGGTGCTCCAAGAAGTGGACGCACATTCTTGAAAACTAAATATGTTAAGGAAGATGAGTCTCTGGGCCGACATTTCTGCCAACGCTGATTCCTCCAAGGAAACCCATGTCGACCGCGAGAAAACCCCTGACATGAATAGATTAGAAAAACGGATCCACTCTTATCACACACAACCAGATTCGGTACTTGTAGAAGGGCTGGTTCAGGTGTTTGAACATACCATTGTATATGTAGTGAAAAACGGAGTTTGGGTGAAAAAAACTTTTCATTCATCGCGGGAGGCGGTGCGAATTGTCGAGGTACGGGTGTGTGCGGACGCGCGCAGGAGTGCAGGTGCAAGGATCAAACGATTGCAAATTTCGCCCGTACATCCCCAAGTCGCGTGCTGCTGCTGGCGCCTGATTTCACACGCCCGCTCTCAGTTCTCCGAGACGTGTCCTGGGCCTCGTCCCCGGGCCTTCCCTCGGACCCTCTGGTGGCAGTTCACCTGGTACCTAGTATATAGCTGAATCCAAGTCCACTCGAAAAAAAAAAAAAAACACGAGACTATTCTATTGTCATCACCTTTAATGGAGCCCGCCCACATTGATACTGCAGTTAGCCATCACATGTTTTAGCCACTTGAATCAATGGCACCCAAATCAGTTATCTTCGCCTTCTGACCATACCAACGGAGATGGTAGGGGAGCCCTAATACTTGAAAAAAACACATCCGCCTCTATGGATTCCTGAAAAACGTGGCAGCGAACTTGGCCCTTCGGCCCCGCGATGTATCGCTTGGTCCTATTTTATTAAAAAGACCCATTTCGACGGTCACTGCAATGCTTGCAGTGGGCTGCGCACAAAGTCTCCGCTCAAGCCAGTCGCCCATGCCCGTGTTCCAATGCCACGGGCGAACTAGGGCTTCGTCGGAAAATGGAGCGTACCGATGCTAAGGTCATTTATATCGAGGCTGGAGCCAGAAGGCGAGGTTTGTAATGCCGTCCCTAGAGCACGCAAAATAGAGCCCATATCGTACCAGGCCAGACGTGACTGCTGAAAGATGGTGTTGGGTACCAGCATATCCCTCAACAGAGAATAGAAAGTTGCTCAATTGTTATGCCTGGCCCCGGGCGGGGAAGCAATTTTCTGCGTGGCATTGTGCTCGGTTGGGTTCATTTGGAAGGTACAATGGGAGCGCTGGAAGACTCAAGCTTAATAGACGAGGGTTTCGTCTACTGTGCGCATCCCAGGTTGTCGTCTAGAACAAACCCCAAGTCGTCGTCTAACTCAAGCTCTGCAGCTATTGTCAAGTCATCGTCAAGTTATCGTCTAATGTAGACAAGTAACGTTTGCACGCCCAGAACTATAAGTAAGATGGATACTCCGAAGTTATTCATCCAACATCAACTCATCCTTTCACCTCTACCTCCGCAATGCAATTGACTTCCATCGCTTCATTGCCCCTTGCTTCTTTTGTTGCTGCTTCTCCGTACTCCATGGGAAACGTTTCATTTAACGCCTCTGTGGCCACACAGAATAAATCCCAAGGGATTGAAGTCCCCGAAGTGGTCGCAGGACTTTCCGACGGACCAAAATACCCCATCGAGGAACCAGAAGACATGCCTGCACGCGCTTCAAGAATCATTGATGCTGTCAAAGCTCTCGCTGACAATACAATCCAGGAAGTCGAAAAGATTTCTCAGCAACAAGACATTCCATTGGAGGAATTGATTTCCATGCCCGATATCTCCATCCAGTCCATCAACAAGCGGTCTGTAGAACTCCAAGGCCGGAGCTTTGCGTTGCTTCTTCCACTCGTCATGGGACTTGCCAAGGTCGTGATAAATGGCATAGCTACTGTTTCGGATGCCGCGGAAGTCCCAGTTTTGGGTGCTCTTCTCAAGGGAGCAGCCTCTTTCCTCTGAATGCGTGCAATCTCGACTTCATTCTTATAATTTGAAGGCCTCAGACAGTAGCCAGGGCTATGTACGGCTACAGTATATAGAGCTCAAGAAATGAAAGTCTGTCCAGTACCCAGATACACTTTGACCCATACCCCTCCGTAATTTGAAGAACTATTGATATCAACCTCTCTGAGGTATGGACATCGGCCGACAAGGATTTGCTTATTGTGATGGCGCAATTTCTGGACCGAAACGTGAGTCATGAAAAAAGACCCGTTTCCCAGATCGTGATTTGTTGCCTCTTTTAGAGACGGTGCTGGGACATAGGCTGCCATGCACACGTATGCGCAAGTAGGCCATGCCAAAGGCCACAATCTCTTCGAAAGCATTCTTCTTTGCTTGCAATAGGAACTTCTGGGGAAAGTCCCTAGACTTCTAGACTGGTTTTAGACTGCTGTGGCTGAAGCGTCCGAATGGTTCAAGTACCAAGCGGAAGTATCGCTATGAATGTCATTGTGAGAGTTTGATACCAGCCCGTACAGTATTTTGCAACAAATTCCGCTAGCTGCTTATCAATGTCCACTCGTTCCAGAAATACAATATGCTTCACCTGCATGAGCATCAGTATATAAAGGCTCAGTGCGCCAAAACTTTCCTTGCAACTTGAGCCCAGAGGGAAATCCCGCTTCTATGCGGATCTGGCCCGACTTCTTGTCATAGGTTCTGGACCATGGTCACCTTGCTGGATCATTTGGGCATCCGCCGTGGTGGGAATCCCGCAATGCAACAGAAGTCCAGCCGTAGGTTCTCCAGGCGCGACTGGGTGTACGACGAGGCGTTTGCACCCACCCACTTTACACCCCCCCACCAAGCCATACCACCCCCTTGTTTTAAAAAAACATCAGGACGACCGTTATATTACCGTCCATGTGTGATAGGAGCGGCCCATCCCAGTCCCCGACGTCCCGCGTGTTTAGTTTTCGGCCGGCTATCCAATATGCGTCTTCGATTTTCGCGCTCTTCCTCGCAGGTTTCTTTTTTCTTATCTCTCTTGTATCAGGTCCATGTCAGAACAAGTCAGCTCCTGGAGAAACACCGCACTGGGGGTTTCGGGCTCTACTTGGTATGTATCAAGAGCCACTGCCTGTTAATGCCTACTAACCGCAAGTCTCGCGTGCTACATTGTTTTGCTTTTGCCTCAGTTAGTGGAGCAGTGGAAGTCCAAATCCGCGGACGGAATCTCTCTTAGTTTCATCTCCATTTGGCTCGTTGGCGATGTCCTCAACTTGGCTGGCGCTCTTTGGGCCTCATTATTGCCCGAGGTCATCACCATTGCAGTTTGGTTTTGTATCGTCGATGGCTTGATGCTCGCGTCCTACCTTTACTACGCGAGGTACTACCCTAAACATCATAGGATGCCATCCCTCGAGGGAGCGGCAGCCGAAACCGATGCTTTGGTGAATAGGAGAAGACGCTCTTCGGCACTCACCAGCGTGGTTCTTGAAAACACCTCGCAGAGTGTGTTCACCATGTACGTTTTGCCCATGATGTTTGTTGTTGGTGCGGGCTGCTTGGGCTACTTTTTCTCCGACTCCGAGGCCCAGCAACCCAACCACTCAAAAATTGACTTTGGTCCTCAGGTTATTGGCTACTTGTCTGCACTGATGTACTGGGGGGCCCGCATTCCACAGATCATTCGCAATCACCGCAGGAAGTCTGTTGAGGGCTTAAGTCTTCTCTTCTTTTTGTTCTCCACGTTGGGTAACGTCACGTATGCGGGTCAAATCTTATTTTACAGAAATGATTCCGAGTATATCCTTCTCAACTTCAGCTGGTTATTGGGCTCGGTTGGAACCATCTTCGAGGATGCCATCATCTACTTGCAGTTCTACATTTACAAAGATCACCACTACCAGCCGGCGATAACTCAAGAGAATTAGCGGTGCTTGGTGCTGATCACGACATAGTCGAAATTTGCATGGCATAAATAGAATTAAAGCCTAAATTACTGACGTAATCATAGAATATCCTCCACGGTCCAGTCTGTGTTGAACAAGTTAAAGTCAAGAATTTCCGACACATTGGCCTCCAAGCCCTGGCCACTAGGCGAGGGCCTAAGCAATGAGAAATCCTGCGGGGCCTCGGGACGCGTGAAGTCATCATTGCGCTTCGTGGTAATGTTGTTAACATTCGGTTCCATCCTTTGCTGGAGGATCTGCGCACTTTGAGACGCATGAAATGCATTGGGCTCTCTCTCCACAAGCGTGTTAATAACTATCCAGAAGTTGTCCGATTGAACTGTTTTGTATAAGTCCTTTCCGACAAAATCCGTATCATCGATACTTCTGGTGCTCTGATAACTGAGGTCCCGCACCAATTCAGGGTCCTCCGCTATAATAGGCGGTTCGTCTGGGATCAAAGCGCAAAATTTTTGGATCTGGTCATCGGTCCACGAGACAGAGGCATTTCGCAAGAGTCTAATGTCAACCATATAAAACAGCTCGTCATACAAGAGCGAGTACGCGGGCCCGTCCATCTTGGTACATTTCCATGCATAGAAGTAGCGTTCACTCATGAGCTTGAAAAACTTTTGCTTGCGAAGCGAAAACGTCTCGTTTTTGTGGGCAACCACCCTCAATAATTGGATCCTCGAAGAATCGGAATCCCCGATATCAGAAACTAGGATCGAGCAGTTGAGCGTGGCGGCCAATGCGAACCCGACCATGCCGATCACATGAACAACCACGAGGAGAAGCGGGCTGAGCAATAAGGTAAAGCTATGACTGAACGATTGCTCTTCAGTGAACATGAGCTCCACACAAAAGTAGTCAAAGTCCGAGTACAATATGCTCAAGGTTTTCTTCAAGAAGAAAAAGTTCAAGGAAGACTCTCCCCTGTGCTTATAGTACAAGTAGAAGAAGTAATATGCATAAGCAATGAAAAGTTGGATTGACGTGTGGGCAGCCAATTGGGAGATGATGACAGCTCGCCAGAGCGGACACGTGCGTGGTTTGAAGTAGTCGCTCATGAACCCAAACTTGTCAGCCAAAATAAGCTCGAAGTCGTTGAGTTTTTGCACCACATCCAGGGCTTTGAAGGACAGCTTCATATCGAGACACATGTCGAGAATCTTGTCTCCAGCACTCAAAACCTCAAAATTCTTCGCTATGGATTTGATAACGAGCTCCTCAAGGGCTATATTTTCGATGTTGGACCCCGTGTCATCAAATTCGGGGAGTTTCGTATTGAATTGGGTTTGGTAAATGATTCTCGGTTTGTGTGACACATACGAAAGCATGTAGTCCACATGCACCAAGGTGTACCATACCTTTCTTCTCAAGTTCTTGTCCTTGAAACCACTGGGGAAATTTCGAATCAAGTCGGGATCTCTCTCCAAGCAAAGGGCAAAGGCTAGGGAGGTCAAGGACCCTAGGTTATATTCACCATCGAGGTGGTTGAAAGGAATTTCATTGTCAAAGGACAACATGCGAGCAACGCACTTGAGGATGCCTGCTTGAAGGAGGAGAAACGAAGGCTTGCATCTTATGCTTCCCATCTGATACAAGTTCGACGCCAAATTCACGGTGTTCAAAGATATTGGGCAATCTCGAAGCTTGATGTCGCCTATGTACACGGAGTCTAAAATCTTTTCGTTCTGGGATCGGACGCTAGTGAAGTACGACAAGTAAGACAAGCGTAGGATGTAGAGCACCATCGAAACCAAGAGGAGGTCTTGCTTGGAAGAGATGTTGACTGAGTGAAAAATGCCCTCCCTGCTGAAATTGAACATCCCTTTTACCTCATCTAGAATCCAGAACTCATCGACCACCGGGTAGCTTGGGTAGATCAGCATGAAAAAATGCTTGATGAATGCTATCATGCACTTTTCCAGTGGAATCACTTTGCGGAGATTAACTTGGAAGTGGTCGAAGTCATTGTAGCTTGGAGTGAAGGTGAAACCTAGGGGCAACCCGTAGGCCGAGAGCTGGCCCTTCGCCACGGAGGAGCTACTCTGATTGCTTGTGATGAAGGTGCGTCCGAAGTAAGCGCCTGCGGCCTTCACCACATCCGACCGCTTTTTCATGGGGAAATTCTGCACAGTCATGAGCTTAATGTTTTCTCGGGCATCATTCAAACGCCAGTAGAGCCGGGCACCCGGATCCAGCTGCAACAACTCCACAAAGAATATTGGACGCTGAGATGTTTTGAAGTTACGGAAGTGGCGCGAGAATCTTGGCTCAATGTATTCGAAGTTCCCCACCGGAGACAGGTGCTGAGTAGGAGCACTTTGGTCTGCGAAGTTCATATGCATGTTCAATAGGTCCGTAGATTTGAGGACTGGATTGTAGCCAAGGAGAGGGGTGGCTACACTTTTCTTGAATTTGAACAAGCCCATGTCAGGCAAGTCATCAAACACCAAAGAAGCGGTCTTTTGCGAGCTATTGAAGTGCTTTTCAATCAGCCGCTTGATCTGGAGACTCATGTCATCGCTTTTGACTGAACCACTGTCGAGATTAGTCATGTCGTATATGCAATCCTCGGGACATTGAAACTTCACACATTGCCCACACGGTTGGGCCTTGTCACATTTGGCCTTCTTTCTTCTGCATCGGCGACACACTATTGTCAAGCGATTCCGTCTTTTTTTGGAGACTGGGCCCGGGGTAGTCATAGGCGATTGCGATGCGCTCAAGTTTGGTGCCTGACTGTCGGATAATGAGCTATCAGCGTCGGGATAAAATCGCGGGAAATGAATTGATAGCTGAGTGAAAAAGCGGGTGTTTCCCTCGGTGGTTGTGATTTGGCGGGATGCGCCATGGAAGGTCTTGCAGTGTGGGAGAAAGAATAAGCGACGCAATGCACCGCACTGTCAGAAGATACGCCGCGTTTCTAGTAGGCGCAAGAATCCAGCACTGAGCAGACAAAGGTTTTTGGGAACGGTAAATTTACGGGCTTTTAAGGGCTTCATAAGTGACGGGTGACTTTTTCAGTACCGCTTTTCACAAATGGAAGGTGGCCTGACTTTTCAAATCGAATGCTCTCCAAGTCTCACCAAAGGTTAATTCTTACCTTGGGGAGCAAATACAATGGAGGATCATTAATTAGAAGATTACAAAAAAAAAAAAAAGGGACAAGATGAAAAGGATTTTCAAACAGGCAGTACGGGAAGCTTAGAGAAATCAACCATACTCCTGTCCGTCGTGCTCCTTAGCAAAAAGTCCGAGTAATTCCCGATATGTGCATAGGTAACCTGAGATCTGTTATACGATGCTTTCGGGGCGTGCGAAATGCATGGTAGGTAGAATACGCAAGACGCTTATTCTGAAACTGCTGCATTCAATACTCTTTTCTTATGTTTTGCTTTTTTGTTTCAGGTGGGTAGCATCATCCAAAAGAGGAAGGTTCCTTTTTAAGTGTCCTAGTTTGTAAGTTTGGGGTTTCGAAGGTTAATTCAGCTTTATGCAAGAATTCGAGTGCCAACGTACGGTGCTGCGAGAGAGATACTGCGTGCTTTACCATGCGCATAGTGAGATCCACAAAACTTTATTACTCAAGGAAGCACCTTATGACGTGATTGAGCTGGCAGAAAAGCTAATTTTATTCAAACGAGTGTGTGTTTTGGGGGACCCAGTTTGGAATCCTCGTCTGCTTTCTTAAGCGCTCTGGAGGCGGAATAGCGGTATTAGGAACTCCGCAGGTTCGGCGATGCCCATCCGGCCGCGCATAGCTGTGGACGTCATCGAAACGCGCCCATAGGATGCATGCCAACGGCCTCTACGGAGATGCGTCTGCTCATACACCCATGCCGTCGCTACAAAAATTTTCGACGCTAGCTCATGCGAGTGCCAAATACGATTGTTAAGGTGCAGGCTTTTGTTAGAATAAGCACCGGCTTTTACATTCGCAGATCTACGTCTGCATGAAGTTTTTGTTCTCATAAGAACGTGCGTTTTTTTGGGGCACAATACAATGTGGACCCTCTTGTCTAGGGTTCTACTCTACGGCTTTTTTGCGCTTCCCAAGGAAACTTTCGGGATCGTATAATGACATTTAAAATTACCCAGGTGGTGGTGTGGCGGTTTACTGACCCAAATCAAGTAGTTTGATTTCAAGGTGGTCGTTGCCCCCCCGTGCAACAAGCACATTATTACGAATCATAACCTCAATCAATCTTACCTCCGTCACATCGCCGAGTACAGGCACCCAGTTTGCCTCACTATCTCCGCCATTTTCCATTAACTTTTGCACCATGGAGCTAATTAACGCCACGGACGACGCTATACTGTTTCGGAATGTAGTCTCATCCATCATATTTGCATTTTCCCAGTCAACAAGCGCATGCAACTTCATAACCACTCGTTGGAGATGTCCATACATCCTCTCCTCTGCCATTTTTGCCGAATGTAGGACCTGCGCCACAGAATCGATTTTGCGTTCAACTTCTTGAGAGAAAGAGCCCGAATCTTGGATTTTTCGCTCTAATGTGGCCAATTTCTGTGGATATTGGGACACTCGTGCAGCGAGGGCCGATTCCATTTCTTGGAGATCACTGTAAATCGCATGCATATCTTTTACTTCAGCACTAGAAGTCTCGTTCTGTGCCGATAGTAACTCATTAGTTTCTCTCTGCTCCCGAACGGTGTCCAGCGTCAATTTCACTGCACTGGCGATTTCAATCAGATCGTTTTTCATGGGGGTGTATGGAAGCTGGCGATATACTTCGTAAAGCGCCACAAGATCGGCTGATTTCCATGTTTCTGAACTCCAGCCAGGCGGTAGGATGGAGGGGCTGGTGTCCGGGTCTTTGTCTGCCAAGGGTCCTAGTGATTTAGAGAGCTGTTCGATTGCGTCATCGGCTTGGCGTATAAAGGTCTTTGTCCGAGCGAGGTCGGCCTGCAATCTCCGGCTGTGTGTTTCTTGAGAGTTATTGGGTGGTGGGTCGAAGATGGGGCTCTGGTTTTCCGCGTACAATGTCCTGAGCCTATCTCCTTT
>WFIW01000011.1:0-142878 GCA_009756535.1 Metschnikowia sp. UFMG-CM-y6306 | reverse complement strand
AAAAAAAAAAAAACAAAAACATCGAAGTCAGCAGCAGAAGTTTGTTTTTATAATTGCTGAATTGACGATTGTCTACCGGACGAACGAATTGTGCTTCGATGTAAGCACTGGGACAGGAAACCCGTACACCGACTACATGGGCGGTAAAAAACCTCACCATCTCGTGTTACTGCACCAATATGTCCCAAATTTCACAGACGGCCTTGCAGAGCCTTGACGAGGGCTCCAGAAAGGAGATATTGCAATTCATAGAGTCTGAGAATTCCAAGTCCAAGGTGCAAATGTCCATCCACAATTTCACAGATATGTGCTTCAAGAAATGCAACCAGGATCAAGCCATAACTTCCAACGCATTGAGCAAAGCTGACGAGCAGTGCTTGGCAAACTGTTTGAACAGATTTTTGGACACAAACATCAAAGTGGTACAAGCCTTGCAAGGGCAAAAATAACCTCAACCTGTCTATAGTAATATACACCGTATGTCTCTGCCAGAGCCCAATATCAAATGTCTTCTGAATATGAAACCTCATAATGTTCGGATAAATCAGGAGCATCTACGTCTCGAAGAAGTCTTCCATTTCAGGAACCTCTGCCAACATCTGGGCCTTATCCTTTTCAAACTCAGCCATTTCATTTGGCACTTCATTCGATAACTTACTCAAGAGTTCAAGGTTCAGCCGAATAAGGCACAGGCTTTCGCGGGTACCAACACTAAACTTCTTGATTCTCCTGGCGAGGACCGCCCAGCCTGTTAGGAGATCGTATTTATATGCCAATACCAAGGCCGGCCCCTCCGAATCAGCCGCTTTTTCGAACGTAGCCAATATAGTGTATTGCGCTTGCAAAGCTGCGTCCACAATCAAATTGCCTGCATCGAAGTCTATGATGAAAGGATCTGTAATCAACTGGTTCAAAGTAAAGAATAATCGCGATAGGCACACGAGAATTGAGATCAGTACTCGGGTCTCAATTAGTCGCGAGATCTCAGTGAGAAAGAACACGAGAAGCTCATTTGTTTCTCTGTCTTTTGAGCGCAGTATGTGGGAGATCAGGCCCATTAGCTGAGATACAATGATTTCCACATAAGGGGTGTAAGAGTCGGGGGATAGCCCAACATCGACCTCCAAATCCACCAATCGACGAAAACAGGGATATGCGATTTTCATTAAGCGCATGGAAACATTTGCAGGCGTGAGCTGGGGTAGATAAGTCAAGCAGACTTTCAACTCCTCTTTATATAGTTGCACGAGCCCCGAAGTCGCAAGATAGTGATAGTTCGAATCCAACAACTTCTCTAGCAAGAAAAGGCCCTGAATCTTTAGAAGTGGATCCGAGTTTTCAAAAATCTGAAGAATGAACGACGCACACATGCCGCACGTGGACTGATTTTCACCATCCATTAGAAGAAGCAATAAGACCTGGGAGATTGCAAGCAAATTTGATGAAGCTTTCCACTCCCGTCTTTCTTCGTCTTTAGACGACGCATAAACAGTAAAGCCCAATGCCGGCCGGAGTGCCCTTGTCTTGACATATTTCAGTGACCCGCTCTTAACGGACCGAAGCTGGGGCTCTTTGCTTATAACCACGCGAGGACGAAGGTAGTCTAAGAAGCGGTGTTTGAGAGCCTGGCACTTGGAAAGGTCTATGGCCAGAGCTATATTCGAATATTCACGATTACTCCATGGAGCACGCGGATTCAAGTACGCACCGAGTAAAGCCATGAGCACAAGGCCATCGCCCGAGTATTGCTCAAATACCTTGACCGCTATCTCTAGAAGAAGGCGAAAGCACTCCGAGTATGGCGCCAGCTCCATCCAGTCTAAAGATTGAAGGCCTGGGCGGATTGCTTCGGAAATAGCAGCGACCAATTGATCATCAACCATGACTTCACTGCACTTCGGCTCCTGGCCTAGTGCCTCCATGAGCCTGCTAAGCAGCTTGGCATCGTTATTCCTGATAATATCAACGGCCTCCATTTTCGAATCCGCCACGCTAGTATATTACCGCGTCGGATTGACTGATGGACTATTTGAGTGGAGGGGCTTGAGGATGCTGGGGTAGTATAGTCGCGCATTGTATTGAGATGCCCTACACCCGCTAGTACAACAGCCTCCAACCACCTGTGCCCCGCCATCTCATTGCAGCCGTCTCACTTTTGCACTGCACCCCGCCTTTGATTTGAGAGTTAGTTTGTGCTTCCATACCAGTTTTCATCTGCACCTACGCTGCATCTCACCCGTGGACTTACTCCCTCCACTTGCGATGCATCGTGCTCGGCTACTTTCCAATTCACTCCGGATATCTCCCGAGGTTCGACAGGCCCTTAGCGACAAGCGGCCTCTCGTTGCCTTGGAGTCCACAATCATCACTCACGGTTTCCCGTACCCTGCCAACATTGCCATGGCACGAGAGGTGGAACAGACCATTCGTGGAAACGGATGTGTCCCTGCGACATGCGCTTTCATTGGCGGACAGCCCCATGTTGGTTTGTCGGAGTCACAGATTCAACAATTGGCAGAACTTGAGAATACCAACAAGGTGTCCAGGAGGGACATTGGAGTTACCATGGCCCAGAAACTAAACGGCGGCACGACTATATCCGGAACAATGATCATGTCGCATATGGCTGGAATTAAGGTTTTTGCTACTGGCGGCCTTGGTGGTGTGCATAGGGATGGCCACATAACCATGGATGTTAGCGCAGACTTGACCGAGCTCTCCCGGACTCCCGTTACTGTGGTTTGCTCCGGGCCCAAGCTGATTCTTGATATTCCGCGGACAATGGAGTTTTTGGAGACCCAGGGTGTCTTCGTGGGAACATATAATGATAACGGCCGGCCAAACGTGCAGATTCCCGGCTTTTTTTGCCGTGATTCCGGGGTGCCGTCGCCATACTCCCTCTCTTCCTGGAAAGAAATCGCCGCCATTGTGCACAACCAGAATGATATAATGGGTCTTACTTCGGGAAACTTGGTATGCGTGCCTCCACCGGAGGATTCGTCTTTACTGAGTGACTTTATGGCCCAAATTATCCATGATGCAAACACTGAGGCGGTCGAGCAGGGAGTGTCTGGAAAGCATCTCACTCCGTTTTTGCTAAAGAAGATAGCCATTGCAACAAACGGAAAGTCCGTGGAGTGCAACAAAAAATTCGTCATCAACAATGCCAAAGCAGCGTGCAATATAGCGAAAGAACTTCGTTTGCTCGAGAACGTGGTACGTGGTAACACCAATGTTTCGTTTTAAAAGTACTAACCTCAGAATGCTGAAGAAAAAAGCTCGGTGACCAAAGTGAGATTTCAGCCAAGCACTGGGCTAAGGAAAGGCGTTCAAAGCGTGAGTGGGAAGCCCTCTGCTTCCAATGCAAAACTAAAGAATAATTTTTCGGACAGGGCAGATACGGTTATAATTGGGCTGGTAGCTCTCGACACCATCTGCAAATTTGAGCGCACACCTGTCATGGGAGACTCAAACCCTGGTTCTATTACCCTGAGTATTGGTGGGGTCGGTTTCAACGTATCTTTAGCTCATGAGTATGGGCTTGCTAACCAGAAGCTACCCGAAAACGTAAGGTTTGTTTCTGTTGTTGGAAATGATATTTCAGGCACGAAAGTGATGGGGACTATGAGAAGCTTGGGCTTGGACGTGTCTGGGATAAAAGTCCTTGAGAGGGCAGGTACTGCCCAATACACCGCAAATTTGGACAACCAGGGCGAGTTGATGTTGGCATGTGCAGACATGAAGATCGTGGAGAGTGAAGCCTTAATTGAGCACAGCACGAAAGAAATCGAACGGGCAAACCCCAAGTTTATTTTGCTTGATTGTAATGTCCTGCCCAGGTGCATTGAAAAAGTGCTCCTGATGGCATCCCAAATGGACATCAAACCCCGTGTGATCATCGAGCCCACGTCCGAGCCCAAGCTGGCAAGAATTGCTCAGGTAAACTCCAGCTTGCTTTCTGTTTTTCCAAACAACAACATACTGTTGATCACCCCGACATCGGTGGAACTAGAACAAATTTACAATGCATTAAGGCAAAGAGAATTTTTCGATGATTATGATACATGGTTTCCCCTTTTAGATAAGCTTGGTATCAATGCATCCTTCCGGGAGAAATTGACACTGGGAAAAAACCTCTCGATCAAAGCACTTATGCAACAGGGCACCCTTTAACAAGCATTTCAAATCCTCCCATTCATTCCCAACATTCTCATCAAGCTTGGGAACAAGGGCTGTGTGCTTGTGAAATTGAGCACTAGCGTGCAAGACTACCGGTCTATTCCAACCACTTCAGTCTTCAAGCCAATGACAACACTAATCGCACACGGTCGAGAGCTTGATTCTGGCAAACAGTTGGGCATTGTGATTGAGTACTACGATGTACCTGCCGAAAATTCGAACTTGCCTATAGTAAATGTCACAGGCGCAGGCGATAGCCTCTTGGGATATTTAAGCTCTGCATTGAATTGCCACGACTGGCTTGGAGATGAGGTGCAGTCGTTGGAGCACGAATGGGGTCGGTGGCAGGCTATACACAAGGCTCAGCTAGCCTCAGGCGCATCCATAATCTCGCACGAAGCCATAAGCCCCAAAATCATGGACTTATGAAACTCGAGATACCTTAAGAGATTCAGGCTTGAACACTGATAATCTCCGTGAACGTTGATGAATCGCCCTGCATCATCTACCAGCTCTCCCTCAACGCAAATACGGACTCACACTAATGCGGTTGTATGATATGGGGAGAGTAATGAAATCAATGCTTTATCTAAGCTTAGGGAGGAAAACCTGCATAAGAAAGCGTGAATCAATCGAAGGCTTACATGAGGAAGTTGAATAGTTGAATAGTTGAAAAGATTGGAAAAATTGAGATAAATTGAAGGTATGCTGGATGTGCATGAAGAATAGCGACAAGTCTATTAAAGCTTTGCATAAGAATTGTGAAATCGATACAAGATCTGCACGAAAGAAATCAAGAAAAATCCCGAAAAAGAAATTCAGAAGATTGGTATTGAAAGTCACGTCAAAGAAACTTCGGTGAGTGGAAACCCAGATCTAATCGTCTCATAGGGTCAAGAAAAAAGAAGAAAAGCGAGAATAAGAAAAGAAATGAACTAAATCGTGGGCGCAAATCTCAAGACACAAATCCACGAAGATTT
The DNA here is from genome assembly GCA_009756535.1 of Metschnikowia sp. UFMG-CM-y6306. Taxonomy (NCBI): domain Eukaryota; kingdom Fungi; phylum Ascomycota; class Pichiomycetes; order Serinales; family Metschnikowiaceae; genus Metschnikowia; species Metschnikowia sp. UFMG-CM-y6306. Next base: position 137,719 of record WFIW01000011.1, on the reverse strand, counting down.
GAACGAAACGAAATTTTCCAAGACGCAAATTGCTCAGCTCGTGGCCATCAGTTCACTATGCGGGGGCTATGGGGCATTAAATGACTAGTGTACCAGCCCGTCTGCTCCAAGCGCGTGGGTCTAAGGCGCATGGTAACACCACTTGTCCTGCGCGCCCGTATCAGACAAGGCAACTACTGCATTATACAAGACAACTACTGCATCAGACAAGGCAACTTCTGCATCAGACAAGGCAACTTCTGCATCAGACAAGGCAACGACTGCATCAGACAAGGCAACTACTGCATTAAACTACTGCATCAGACTAGGCAACTTCTGCATCGCACGAGTTAACTACTGTATCAAAAAATGTGGAGACAAATCCGAACCCTCTTGACAACAACAAGGGGCAGTGCCTTTCGCCGTGCACCAGAAGGAAGACGCATTGGAATCAAAACCACCGCGGCGGGGATCGGCGCCTTGTCAGTGGCGCTTGGAGGAGCGCTTATTGCCAATGATAAAAGCGCCAATTCGCTTGGCGGGGTCACTGTGGACTCGTCCATCGACCCATTCCCAGTTTCGTTCCAGAAAACCCATCTTGGTCTTTTCAGCACAGATTACCACTTGGTTGCCAGCGGTGTGAGGACAGTGACTTTCCTCAGCTTCAAGGTATACGGCGTGGGTTTGTACATTCCAAAGAAAGATGAGCCGGTGGTGAGATCGGTGGTGGAGGCATACCTCAAGGAAAATCCACAGCTTTCCAAAGGTGCGTTATTAGATGACAAGGAACTTTCCCAGCGCATCATCTCGGATATCTCGAAGAAAGTGCCCTACGCTATGAAGATCACGCCGGTCAGAAACACCGATTTCGGCCACTTGAGAGATGGGCTCACCAAGTCCATTCTTGCTAATCCTTTGGCCAAGGTCTTCCGGGAGGAAGTGGCGCAAGGCATACAGCAGCTTAGAGACGTGTTTTCCGGCCATAAAGGTTCAGTGCCAAAAAACGACTCGTTGTGGGTTGTTTCCGACACCAAGACCACATCGATCGTGTACGAGGGCAAGAAGTCCAACAAGGTGTTGGGGACCATCACAGAGCCCAAGATTGGCGAGGTTCTTCTCGTTCTGTACCTTAGTAGTGCGAAGCCATTGTCTGAGCCTTTTAGAAAGAGCTTCATTTCGTACATAGTATAGCCAGTTTTATCGCTCGCTAAAGGTTTTGGTAGATATACAGAGAAACTTCCAGAGGCATACCAATACTTACATAAACATAAAAAACTTACAGAAAATTGCAGATAATTACAGATAATTACACGGGGTATAATCAAGTTGCCGAACGCCATTCATCAAAGATCAATACGCAATGATCGGGTATAGTGGAGGTCATCAGTTATACATCATAATGTCTGCTATTACATGATAATAGCCTCTTGCTCAACGTTAGCGGCGATGGATTTGTGGGGCAAAACCTTGGCACCGTTGACGTAGATCTCGTTCTTGATCTCCACATCGTCACCTAACACGGTGCAGCCCTCAGTTCTAGCCCATTTGCCGATTCTGGAGTTCCAACCAACAATGGTGGACTTAACCCAGGCGTGGTCTTTGACCTGGGAGTTGGCCAACAACACCGACCTCTGGATTCTGGCACCCTCGCCAACAATCACTCCAGGGCCAATCACCACGTCAGGACCAATCAAAGCACCGGGGTGGATTTGGGCACTGGGGTCAACCAACACGTTGCCCTTGTGCACGAAGGCCTCGGTGCACATTTGCTCGGGCTTTCTCTTGGTCAAGGAAGTCAAAAAGAGACATGTTCCGGTCAAGAAGTCCTTTGGCTGGCCGACGTCCATCCAGTAGCCCTCCAAGTCGAAAGAATACAACTGTTTCTTCTCGACCAATTGTGGGAAGGTCTCCTTCTCGATGGAGGTTGGCTTCAAGTCAATCAAGTCAAGAACCGATGGGTTCAAGATGTACATGCCGGCATTGATTCTGTTACCGACAAACTCAACAGGCTTCTCGACGAATCTATCAATCAAGTTGGCAGTGTCTCTATCGTGGACAATGACACCGTACTTAGATGGCTCATCGACCTTGGTGGCCACAATGGTACCATCGGCGCCGTGCTTCTTGTGGAAAGCAGCCAACTCCTTGAAAGGGTAGTCGCAAATGACGTCGGAGTTCAAGACGAAGAAAGGAGAGTCGTCCTTCTTCAAGACCTTCTCGGCGAGCTTCAAGGGCCCGGCAGTGCCCAAGGGCTCTTCCTCCTTGGAGCAGGTGATGTTGATGCCGTACTTGGCCTTGTACTCCTCCAACAATGCCTCCATCACCTCTGCTTTGTAGGACACAGCCAAGACAATGTCGGTGACGCCAGCCTCGGCCAAGGCCTCGATCTGATGCTGGATCATGGGTCTGTTACCAAACTCAACCATAGGCTTGGGCAAGGTCAAGGTCAAGGGCCTCAACCGAGTACCAAAGCCGCCGACAAGAATAATAGCCTTCATGTTAAAAAATGGGTAGTAGCGCGATGTGGAATGGGAACCGTGTCTCAAAGAAAGAAGCGAAAAAAGAGTCCTCACTCGGACAGGGCACGTTTCTTATATGTAAAAGTGCTTGGTGGAAAAAAAGAAAAAAAAAAAAAAAACTTAAAATAACACCACTGTACATGTTTTCGTTAAAAAAAAGTCGCGCTGCCGTGTCGACTGCAGGTAAGCCCAGCGTCGTCATGCAAGACCGCTGGGACAAAGGCCACATGGCTTTCTCGAATCACTACATATATTCATTTGCGAGCCCATGTTGGCTTTGTTTTTGTCTTCGTTTGGGATCTGTGGCTGCAAACCCCTCACTTGCTCGGTTCTATATCTGGAGTGCTGGGTGAACGGCCCACGCGTGCCTACAATCCGCGACCGAGCTGGACGAAAATGCAATCGGAAGAAAGAAGGCTTCTTTTTCTCACCCGTAGAAAATCATGCTGGCCGTTAAACAGGGCGACTCGATTCGGACTGGATGCTTGAGGTGCCATGCTTGACAGAACTGTATCCTGCGACCGCGCTGCGGTTCGAGCGCGTCGCGCATCCAGTGTATGCTTCGCCGACACGTAGAGGCCGAGCCAGATTATTATCGCCCTGCTGCCCCAAACTTAGAGAAATGGTTTTGTGGGGCAGGGGGACACTGAAGCGTACATTTGAGAACCCGATTCGGGACGGCCAAGGCCGGCTACCCGCATCACGCTTTACAAGCCAAGCTACAACGGATTGCATTTCTTCAAGGTGAGGCCGCGTTTTACTTCATCCTCCTCAAAAAAGGAAACAATTTATCTGAAAAGTGTCGCGCTCCGGCAGGCTAGCTGCACTGGCTGCTGTTCCTGCAGCACTCGTTCGAGTGTGCGCCGATATAGACAAAATAACACCCTGTTCGCAAACAACACCAGTACGTCGGGCGCATGACTCCAGTTATTGGCATCAATATTTGGTCCGCACTAGTACCTAGACCACATCAGTACCTGGCCCGCACTAACGCTTGGTCCGAATTAGTAAATGCACCGCTTTAGTACTGGTCCGCTTAGAATCATCACTTGTCATAAATCATCAACAATGTCAGTATGCATCTAATACGACCCCCTCACACCCACCACTATGGTCCGAAGCCGTTACTGCTTTGATTATATTCGAGTAGTTGGTGCGCTACAAACTGCTGTGGTTGCGTGTAACGCCAATCATGGGAGTTCAACTCACTATGTTTAACACCCGCCCACCTTGTAATTCCTTGCACAAAGGGCAAGTTCCTCTTTCGGTCAAGACATGTCCCTGAAGGTGGCGAACCTACGCACAAAACACCATCGTCGCCCTCCGCTTAACTTGATTACTCATTTTTCTAGAAGCATTTGAACCCTCTTCTCCACCACATGACTCTCCAGGCTAGGAGAACAAATAGTATGCTCACGGCCAAGGATGTGCCTGTAATCTCGAAATACCGGTACATGCACTGAGCAGCATCGCCTCTAGCTGCGCATTTATCCATGCGCTTCCCATGCAAAAGCGAGAAGGTGATGCTCCCGATCGCAGGAGCTACCATAAAGGACCCCCACGTGGAGCCCATCAAATCCACGCCCCATATGGACGCAATCACCGTGGGATAAGCAGTAAACAATCCTCCGTAACTGATGCCGTTAATCATAGACAACACGTTGAAATCTATTCCATACTTGACACCTATCTGGCCCATGGTACCCACCGCAGCAAGCACCACAATCATCCATACCTTACAGACAGGAAATGTTCTTTTTTCGTCGGACATCCAGTCTGCCATGATACCTATTAGGAGCCGGATACTCGTGGACAGCGCTGCGAGAATGGAGACTTGGCCTGAAAGTTCCACCGAGCCTCTTGATGCAATGTCGATAATCAGGCCTAAGTTGTTTTGAAAGCTTTCGAGAGGTCCCAAGCAAAAGAACAAGCTCACAAGAAGGACCCACGCAGACTTATCCTTTAAAAACTGAACATAGCGCTGGCGATGATTGGGAGGTTCTATGTTGGATCTTTGCGGCAACAATGAGTCTTCCTCGTCGTCTGTCGCGCGGAGAAGCGGCTCCGTTTCGCCAAAAATTATTTCCTGTTCAATGGTAACGATGGAGTTGGAGACGAGGTTGAGAGCCCCAACAAAAAGGTACAACACCAGGAAAAACAGAAACACTTTGTACAAATCAAGGAGCCCGCCTGGTGCGTGAAAGTAGCCAATCTTCATCACCTGAGCCCCGATTAGCGAAGACAAGCCGTAACAACTCACAGGTAAGGATATGGCAAGGCTTCTTCGATTAGGGTATATCCTCGCACAGGTCAAAAGACTCGAAAAGTAAAGAGAGCTAGTTGCAAGCCCAATGAAACAGAAACTTATGGCCAAGAGAGCCACGCTGCGGCCAGGCAACAACAGAGCCTCGGCCTGGTGGGCCACGTTCTTAACGAGAGACGCATTGACAAAATATGCAGGGCAGAATGCCCAGATTGAGATCAATGAAAGTAATGCTGGGCCGTAGCAGTCCGCCAAGTAGCCCAACACAGGCAAACAGAGGTACATTCCGACTGCAGAGAGCGACGCGATGGTGTTGATTTGCGTGAACGAAAGCCCAACCGACTTGTGAAGGGCCTGCGAAAAGAGAGGAAAAAGCAAGATGGACCCCAGGGAGATGCAGCTCATAAGGGCTATGAGAAACGCAAACTTCTTGAGGTGTTTTAGGTCATACCGCGATGCAAGATAGTGCTTGATGTGACTAGTGAGCCTATGGAGAGGCGATTTCATGGGGAATGTTTAGTAAGCCGAGAAGACGGGGGTGAACGAAAGTTTAAGAAGCAGGAGTGCTGTCAAGCCACAGTGAAAGCAAGAAGATTAGCCTGGTGTGTAGCAAATGTCCGGGCGGTGTTGGGTGTTTTTTGCGAGTCTGAGAAGCGAACAAGTGTGAGAGTCTCTGGTATCGCCAGCCTGCACATAACCGGCGAGACACAAGCACCGTCAGGCTTTTGGGGCCATGCATGTCATCACCAGCGGATTGGGGGTATATTTATCATACATTCGCTAAACACCGGGATGGTATCATTATTCATTAAAGTTATCTAATGGCTCTTTAGTGGCTACTTCTCAACATAACTCAAGAAGCGATCGACCTCGGCCTTTGAACCCAACCAGATGCCTGACTTCTCGTGGATACCTTTGGGCAAAATGTCCAAGATCCGATCACCCTTGTCATTGACCGCAGAGCCCCCGGCCTGCTCAAGCAACAAGGCCATCGGGAAACACTCGTATAGTACACGCAACTTTCCATTCTTCAGCTTCGAGTCTGCCGGGTAGCCAAAGATCCCACCGTATAATAACGTTCTGTGGATATCAGCCACCATAGACCCAATGTACCGCGCGGAGTAAGGCTTGCCTCCCAAGCTCTCCTGCGGCTTTTTCAAGTCCTCAATGTACTTCTTGTGGCTTTCCGGCCAGTAGTAGGAGTTTCCTTCGTTGACTGAGTAAATGGCTCTTGCGGTGGGGATCTTCAAGTCAGGCTGAGTCAAGATAAACTCGCCCAATTGAGTGTCCAAGGTAAAGCCATGCACTCCGCGGCCCGTGGTCAACATGAGGTGAGCCGACGCACCGTACATGGTGTAACCGGCCGCGACCATATCCGAGCCCTTTCTCAAAACATCGCGGATAGAGCCCTTGGAATCGTCTTTTAATTTGTACACTCCAAAAATGGTACCCACAGAAACACCGGCATCGATATTGGAGGAGCCATCGATGGGATCCGTGCACACCGCATAGCGGCCACCACCCTCGAATACAATGAGGTCTTCTTGCTCTTCGGATACGAGCACCTTGACATTCCCACTGGATTTCATGGCATTGATGAAAATCTCGTCTCCGATCACGTCCAACTTCTTCTGTACGTCACCTGTGGAGTTGGCGGTTCCAGAAATACCAATGAGGTTGACCAACTCGGCTCTTCTAATGTTATGAGCAATGAATTTGAAGGCAAACTGAAGACTGTTCAATAAGAGCGACAACTCACCGGTGGCATTGGGAGCGTGTTTCTGCTGCTCCTGGAGAATGAACCGGGTCAATGTAACAATGTCGGTATCGACATTCATTTGCTGAGATACTGACTGTGACATGATAAAAGGATGCTAAATGAGTGTTCAGGCTAACAAAGGGAAAATCCACAGCAAAAAAAAAAAATATACTGGGGGCGAAAAGCAAAAGGTGCCTACCCCATACGCTTTATAGCTGCGCCCATCAGTGCGCACAGCATTCCACATGCTGACTTGGTGCGGTTCCGCAAATGTCCGGGTTGTGGGGGTGCTTAGTGCGGGTTAATGGACCGCCGAGCGCAGCGCATTGTGGGAACCCGGAGAACCCAGGAGCTGCGTCTAGTGTGCACCCACGGGGCCAGGAATTGCGCTTCAAAACGCGCCAACTTCAACCTTTTCTGTATCCGCCTTGTTTTTCAATCCATTGGCATTGTTTGATCTGGTTATTCGGATTAGGCCCTAGAAGCAACCCATTGACCTTTTTGCTGGCTCGAAGTGGCCGCGTTATAACCGAGGCGCGCAGTGATCGTCCTAGAGCCAAGAGAGGTGTTAAAAACTTGCGATGTTCATGACAGGTTTTGTTGAAAAGCAACCGACTAGCACATTTTTCAACCTTGGCACCATCTTTGATCTACTTTTAAGGCAAAAATGACCTGGGGTTCCGCAGTGGGTGAAACGTCTCTTGGTTAGATGATAATAAGCCAACTGCACGGTTCCATGTCAATTGCATGCAAAGCTCGTTGCATAACCATTAGCGGTTTTTCTCAAGGGTGTTCAAGACACTGAGGCGGCCTAGACAATGTCGAATTCAGTTACCACGCATTCAATGCCACCTGGAAGTAAGAAATTTCATGACGGCCCCTATAAAGTCCATGTCCGATGCTGTGATGTGCGCAACTAGGCCTATGCTCACGATCCGGGCTTCCCAGGAACTGACCCTACATGGTTTCCTGTGAAATTCTATTGGTGTTTGATCCACACCTTTATATACACCATTATTGCCAATGTGTATCCTCTCACAGCTTTCGGGCCTTCGAATTAGATCGGTTTAGCTCTCTCAAAAGGTTGAAACCATCCTCTTCCGAATTCTTCTTGCTGCTGGTGGAACTCGTATTCCATGCGGAGGCAGAGTCGAGCGATCGGTAGATCACGGCATTCTCGCTGTCCTTGTCTCTTTTGGCCTCGGCTGCATCCCGCTCGAAACGCGTGTGGAGAAATTGGAGCACCTCGCTGTAGTTGTAGGGATCTGCTTTGAAGGGTTCCTCAGCCTTGGCACTGTATTCCGCCTCCCCATCCTTCGACGCTTTTCGTGGCTCTTCAGCCTTGGTCGCTTTTTCCGGCTCTCCAACCTTGGAAGCCTTTTGTGACTCTTCAAAACTGTGATCTTTTCTTGTGTCTTCAGCCTTGCTAGTTTTCTGTGGCTCTTCAGGCAGCTTGAGTGCCTCATTGGCACCGTGGCTCTTTGGTTTGGCTGGGCCCAGCCCGCTAGCCGAGAGGCTGCCCTTTTCGTTGGCCACCTGACTTTTACCGTGCCCTTGGCTCACCGGAGTTTTGGCGCCCGGAACGCGGTTGGGGTTTCTCAGGAGCTTGGCGGCCCAGTCTGACATGGTGGGTGTGAACAGGACTTTTTAAGGCGCATGTTTCATGCGCTCACTGTCGCAGCGTTTCCACATACATCTTTGCTGCAATGGTCTGGGTGCACCCCCAGCAGCCCGAGAAACAAGGAAAAAAATGCAACCGCCCCCATTGGCCGCAAGCATTCGATTGGCTTGGTTTTTGGCACCTTTCCCGCACCCCTTTCTTAAGCACGCCTCCTCTTGGCAGGCAAAATTTCTCAAGATTCTAGAAAGCACATGCAGTACCCTGGCAGGTTGACCGAAGGTTGGCCGCTTGAAAGAAAAATTCCTCCCCGGGTGTATGCACAACCAAGCCCCGCCGTTGCAACTTCCTTAGGCATACGTGTAACGCGAAGGGGCCGACGCGCAATGCTCGGTGCGTCACGTGGAGAAGCGGCCACGTCAACGAGCCTCTTTGAATGTTTTTTTCACGGCCCTCTCTACTTCGCACACAAGAGCCTACTTTCCTACACAGCACATCACCATGAGCTTTCGTTTGTTGGACCTAGTTAAGCCTTTCGAACCTTTGGTTCCGGAGGTCATTGCCCCTGAGCGCAAAGTTCCTTTCAACCAGCGTGTTATGTGGACTGGGGTAGCCTTGTTGATTTTCCTCGTTATGTCTGAGATCCCGCTTTATGGTATCGTGTCCTCCGATGGCTCGGATCCCATTCTTTGGCTCAGAATGATGTTGGCCTCCAACCGTGGTACGTTGATGGAGCTTGGTATCACGCCTATCGTCTCTGCCTCCATGGTTTTTCAGTTGTTGCAAGGAACTAAATTGATCCACGTCGACATGTCCAAAAAGGAGGACAGAGAGCAGTTCCAAACCGCTCAGAAGCTCTTTGCCATCATTTTGTCGGTCGGCCAAGCCACCGTTTATGTTTTGACTGGCATGTACGGACCTCCAAAGTCTTTGGGCACGGGTGTGATCTTGTTGTTGGTTTTGCAATTGGTGTTCGCAGGAATCATAGTGATTTTATTGGATGAGTTGTTGCAGAAAGGTTACGGGCTTGGTTCTGGTATTTCTTTGTTCACCGCCACCAACGTGTGTGAGCAAGTCATGTGGAAGGCTTTTGCTCCTACCACCTCAGCCTCCGGCAAAGGTGCTGAGTTTGATGGTGCTGTCGTGGCCATGTTCCATTTGTTGGGATCTAGAAAGGACAAGAAGAGAGCTCTTCTCGAGGCCTTTTACAGACAAAACTTGCCCAACATGCTTCAGGTCTTCTCCACTGTCCTTGTGTTTTTTGCCGTTGTTTACTTGCAAGGTGTCAGAGTCGACCTCCCAATCAGCTCTGTCAGACAGAGAGGTCCCTACATGTTGTATCCAATCAAGTTGTTCTACACTTCAAACACCCCCATTATGTTGCAGTCTGCCTTGTCTTCGAACGTGTTTCTCATTTCCCAAATGCTTTTCATGAGGTGGCCTAACAACTTGTTTGTCAAGATTCTCGGATCCTGGGCCGCCAGAGGTGGTTCTTCGCAGTTGTATGCCGTTAGCGGTTTATCATACTACATCCAGCCACCAATCTCTCTCAGAGATGCATTGGTGGACCCTATTAGAACCTTGATGTACATTACGTACGTGTTGGGTTCTTGTGCCGTGTTCTCAACCACCTGGACTGAGATCAGCGGAACGTCTCCAAGAGATGTGGCCAAGCAGTTCAAGGAACAAGGCTTGGTTATTGCCGGTTACAGAAGTACTAGTGCCTACAAGGAGTTGAAGAAGATCATTCCCACTGCCGCTGCTTTGGGAGGCGTTGCCATTGGCGCCTTGTCTGTATGTAGTGACATGATCGGAACTTTGGGTAGCGGAACCTCAATCTTGTTGAGTGTGACCACCATCTATGGCTACTACGACTTGGCGGTGAAGGAAGGTGGATTCTCGAAGTCCATTGTTAGCGGCTTTGGTGAGATGTGAGTCAAGAGCAGAAACCCTTAGATGCATCATCTTTGGCGCCCTTCTCGCGCATGTTCAGATATTGCATAATTCATATTTAGTGACAATTCACGACTCGTATTTAGCGACACTTGCATTCAGCGATATTCAACGACTTGTATTTAATGACACTTGTACCCAGTGACATTCTACGAGTCCTACTTACATAAGACCTATGCTCCCGAGGAACCGAACTTGCTCGACCACTTCTCGTACTCACTCAAGCCTTCCGAGGACACGGATGGGCGGATGTACTTCAAACTCTCGATGAAGTCTTCGAGCTGAATCGGCCGGATCTGTTCAGTGGGAGTGCTCAAGAGCTTGTCACCTAGAGATCGCAACGGGCCCATGGCACTGTCTTTGGCCAAAAGAGTGATGTCACTGCCACTGAAACCTTCCGTTAAATCCATTAGAGTCTCGAATTGTTCATCGGAAATGGTATGCTTCTGGTGGGCTAGAAGCTTGCTGATTTGCAACTTTCTTGTTTCCTTCTCCGGCAACGGTATATACACGCGTTTGGCGAATCTTCTTCGGGCGGCTTCATCGATTCCCCATGGCAAGTTGGTGGCACCCAAGATTAAAACGCGACTCACGTCGCCATGGGAGGAGTCACGGCCCGCGGCAGCAGAGGAGAGTTCCGACCACTGCACGAGGAATTCGTTCTTGATTCTTCGCGTGCTCTCGACCTCACCCTCGGCTCTGGTGCCCAACAAGGAGTCTATCTCATCAATAAACACAATGGACGGACTGAGCCTTTTGGCTAGTAAGAAGAGTGCCTTGACCAACTTCTCGCTTTCTCCGAGATACTTGGATGTCAAAGAAGAGGAGCTGATGGAGAAAAACGTCGATTTCGACTCTGTGGCCACTGCTCTAGCGAGCATGGTCTTTCCTGTGCCCGGGGGACCAAATAGAAGCATTCCCCTAGTGGGCTCACGTAACCCGCGAAAAAGATCCGGCCGCAAGAAAGGGTATACCACTGCTTCCTTCAATGAGTTCTTAGCACTCTCGAGGCCGACAATGTCATCCCAGTATACTTCGTCGCCTCTGACAACAATGTCATTTAGAATTTGCGTGGCAGACAACTCGTCTATACCCTTGATTGACTTAATAAGAGCCGCCTGCTCTCCTGGAGACATATCCGAAGCACTAGTTGAGCCCGATGCCAAAGCTTCAGATGAACCGCCAGGCTCTTCACTATCGTTGCCGTCAATGCGCTTGTCTAAATGCGGAGATTTTGCACCTGGCGGAGATTTTGGCCCCGGGGAGGCATTTTTTTTAACCACCGCTTTCGGCTTCTCCATGGGCTTATAATTGTAAGTGATATTGGATTTTTTTACCTGCTTTGTTTGAGGTGTTTTCACGACAGTATTTGGCTTTTCGGGCTTCGTACGCACTGAAGTTGGCTCCAGAGCACGAGACCGCTGTGCAGATGCAGTTGGCTTTTTCGTAGCCAGAGCGGACTTGGGCCCGCTTTTTTGCATGATGCGGGATAGATTCATTGGCTTGGGCTGGGTGTAAGTGTACTTTTTTGTGGGAGAATGGCTCTCTTTGATGTTGGAAGTCGACTTGGAGAATGCAGGAGGCGATGGTTTGGGTATAGTCTGCGCAGCCAGGGGAACAGGAAGATACTCATTCTGGTGGGATCTCGTTTTTTGTAGCGTCTCTGAAGGCACGGTCAAAGTCGAGCGATTTGGGGGCACCGGCGGAGGCACCTTTTTAGGTGCAGCAGCAGGCTCCTCTAGAGTTTGATGGGAGAAGCGATCGTCCAAATCTATGAGGTTCACTGACTGGCACGAGTCGCTCGTGGCTGTGGATGATTGCGACCCAACGGAATTGAGACGCTCCCATTGACCAGTGGTGAGCTCTGTCTGATCAAAATCTCCAAAAAGATCGTCATCGTAGACTTTCGGGGTCGAAGCTACTGGCTTGGTCCATGACTTGGACGCAGCTGCCATCACGGTATCGTGGTTTTTCTGAGAAAGCTGGTAGTTGTTGCTAGCAGCACTTTGCCTTAACGACTTGACCATGTGCCTCTGGCTGGTATTGCTGCCCAAAGAGCGACTGGACGGATTGCTAGACCGTAAAGAGGGCGTGCTGAGCTTATGCAGGTGGCTTGACGAGATGCTATTGGCGCTGTGGCTGCCATTATGGGAGGTGCTGTTGACGAGTTCGTCCTGGGCATTCTTCAACTTGCGGTTTTGCTCGTCCAATCTGAGTTGGAGACGAATGAGATGCTTTACATTCTCGTCCCGAATGGCTTTCAAGTCACTTATAATGGCTGCCTCTTCGGGGTTCATTTTAATCGCCCTCCGCTCCAAACTGTCGAGCTTATAGAGTAACAGCGTGTGAAGCGACTTCCAGCTGCTGAGAGCTTCGGCAAAGTATCCTTTTTCCTCGGATGCCAAGTTCTTCAACGTCTGTTCGCTGACTTCGTTGTAAACTTGCTCAAGTTCCACAAGCAACTGGCCTGGCGGCGGTTTTCTCCTCAGAAACATGTCTGGATGAAAAAGTGGGGCGGGGGATTAACGAGGGCGGCGAGCTAAATGAATGTGGTCTGGGTGTCTCTGGAGCTGAAATGATCTTAGCTTGAGAAAATAGATATAGTACTGGGGTGAGTGCCTGTGCAGATAGAGTGCCCCGGACGAATAGAGTCCCCGCTGAATAGTGGCTCGGTTGAATGGTGCCCCAGATGAATAGTGCCTGAGTCGAAAGGATTGCCTGGGTTGAAAGGATATGGCAAATTGGGTTTTGCCTGAATCGTAGATAAGATGCGAATGACGACGATTGATAGTGGGACTGCTCGTCTTACGGCTTACATGGGTGTACGGATGTATGGCGGAGGTATGCGATGCATGTCGTTGCTCTTGGCCCGAGTCTTGTACTCGACAGTAGCTCAGTGGGGAGAACTGCTTTCGCTTGAGACTGTTGCGTGCGTCTATTCCATCGACAACCGGTGATCTCTTGGAATAAAATTGGCGTTTGCAAGAATGAATCTTGGCTACTTGTGCGGGGGGAACAAAGGGCTAGAGGGAAGGCGGCGCGACCGCCGGACCAGGTATGAGAGAATGTAGTGATGTAACGGGAAACACACGAGTTTCTGACCTCGTGCGTATACTAGATAACCACATTTATCTAACCAGAATCACCAAACCATACAAACATTGCACACGACAGAGTCTCGGGTTGAGGTCTAACAATCACTTCCATAAACGGCCTCCCTAACTTAATAGGCGAGGCCAAAAGCAAGAGCTTTCGGCACGGATGCCGAGCGACGACCCCCCGTGATCCCGTCACGCGCGTGTATACGATCAGCTTGTGGTGATTTCGGCGGCAACTTTTGATGTGGAAAAAAAAAAAACATTCTTGGGCATCCTGTCCTTATATATCGCTCGCACGGTCAGTCGGGTAACCCCAGGGGTGACCTGTGCTTTGGCGCATGACCTGTCCACCCGTTCTTCCACGTACACTTGGGCAAAAGTTCTTACTTTGCTTTGAGTTCACCCCTGTAGAGAAAGGGTTTCGGGAGCAACCGTTGAATTTAGAAAGGTGCCGTTTTCGGGAAGATTCATGTGTTCTTGAACTGCACACTCGTTAAGTAGACCTGCCGCCCTATGGCGGAAATCTCGTAAACAATGCAAGCTCAAAGTGCACACCTCACCCCCAATTTGTTTTATCCTTAGCAGCCCGGTTCCAATTTTCTCAGCTAAGCGTTCATTATCCTCTACGTGAAACTTGATCTACTCACAGCAGCCATATCGTCCCCTTATTCTTGTACACGTCACCTACGCATCCAAACCTCCTAGCTCCTGATCATGCCCTCAAATGACAGCGGCTTCCACAGACTATTGCTAGTGGCCACGCAGCAATTCATCACATGGGCTGCGTATTTAGTCAGTGCTCTCATTGATGCCTTCCAGTGGAGCCTGGAACGTTTTCCGAACGCTACACGTATCGTGGAGGGTTTACTTATAGCTTACATGGCGTGGCGGTGTTCTGTACGGGTTATCAGGGCTTGGTGGAGGCTCTGCAAATTTCTCTTGAAGATGGCCCTTTTCTACTTGGCAATTGTGATTATGTTGGGCGTGTATGTCCGTGGTTTTGAGACTTTTTTTCTGCATGACATGTATAAGTGTTGGACGTTGATCAAGTACATTTACAAGAACGCGGTTGCCTCTCACAGCAAGATCACATACATCGACCCAATGGGTACGGAGGAAAGTGCCATGATGAAAGCGGCATCTTCATTCTTGCGCGAAAACAAGAATGTGGTGGACTCCATGGAAAGCCAATTCTACGAGGCAAGGAATCATGCTGAGGATTTCATCAGGAACGCCGATTCGCATGACTACAACTCCAAACTCAAAAATGTTCATGATTTCGCTGCCTACTTGGGATTGGTCTAGTTTTTGGCAATTGAAGGCAAGGCGCGCGGTTCTATGATTCATCCATGCGCCAAGCCAGGGAAATCCAACTTTATCAGTCTTCATTGGAACATAGCAATTCTTCTATTTCGTCTCGGCTGATTCTGAGGACATATCCTTCTCAGAATCCGAGGGCACGGGATCCTTCGGTTTGCACTCGTCCAAACACTGCAAGCCATTATCCTTGATGAAGAAGTTGAGTACAAAGCATACACCAATAAGGGGTACCGTGAAGTAAAAATAGTGTCTCAATGCTTGCATGTACATTCCCCTCACAAAAGCAAGCTGTTCCGCGTTCAAGGAAGTGATGTCGGGAAGCGTGTATATGTTATTCTTCAAGTAAGACAAGAAGCTCGATGACAAGGGGGATGTGTCGGAATTGGAGTTGATCTCTTTAAGGATTGAGTTAGAGATGATGAGCGAAGAACACGAAATCCCCAATGCACCACCAAAAGACCGAATGACGTTTCTTGTGCCTATAACCACGGCACGTTGAGCCTTCTTGGAGTTGGCCTGTGCTGCGACCATACTCGGCTGGAAGATAAAGCCGACTCCGGTTCCCATAACGAACAAAGCCCCAATGATGTATGAATCACTGCTGTACTGGTGGAAACCAAGAGTCAAGCCTTGACCTGTCAACCAGAATGCAAACCCTGCAGCCATAATCGGAAAGTAATGGCCAATCAAACTAATGAGACATCCTGCCACGGTAGACATCATGGATTGGGGTATCACCAAAGGCAAGAGCAACACAGAAGAACGCATTGGGGAGTATCCACGGATGAGTTGGAAGTAGTAAGGCACACTGAACAAGAAAGAGTAGTAGACTATGCCAAAGAGGAACGACGAGAGCATGACCAAGGACAAGGAGCGGTTTTTGAAGATATTCAACGGGATCATGGGGAGCTTCGGAATGGTGCATTCCACCACGAAAAAGGTGATTAGCAACACCCCTCCCACCACAAACATGGCGATGACCAAGGCGCTATTCCATGGATATGTAGAGCCGCCGCCGCTGATGGGGATAAGAAGAAGAATGAGAGCCGCGGTGGCTAAAAACATGCCCAAGTAGTCGATTGTCTTCAACCGCGACTTGATAGTGAGTACTGAGTCCAACTTTTTGTTGCCTGGGGTATGCACAAAGAAGTACACCACCAAAATGGTGAAGAACATGATAGGAGGCATTACTCGATAAAAATTGCGCCATGTGGATTTCTGGGCGAACGCGCCCATGATTATCGGGCCCAAAGAATTGCCCATTCCCACAAAAGTGCCGAGAATACCCTGATACTTGCCTCTTTGTTTAAGAGTGACCACATCGCTGACGATGACCATGGCCAAGGACGAGATGCCGCCGGAACCGATTCCGGCCATGGCTCTAAACACATAGAATTCGGGCCCTACGGTCGCAAAGCCGCAAAGAAGGTTGGAGATGGTGAGAAGGGTTAGGCTGAAAATGAGCATCTGCTTCCTGCCGAATATGTCGGCGAAGCGACCAAATAGCACTTGACTGACCGTATTTGCCAAAAGGGACGAGGTGCCTGCCCAATTGATGGAATTCTGTGCATGCAAAGATTCAGCAATGTGGGGAAGGGCCACCGTGACTCCTGTTTGATCACAGAACCCGCAAAATAAGCATAATGCACAAGCAAGCAAGCACGGAATGAGTTTTTTTAGTGGGAGAAGATTTTCGTGCGCCCCTCCAAGCTTGTCTTCAAGCAGCGGTCTGCGGGGGTCGCTCGCAGATTGCGGTGGTTCTTGTGGCGGGAGGACGCTAGCAGGATGAGAGACTGCATTTTGCTCCTCAGAGGATGCGCGGGGCGCGGGGGATTCGGGATGTGTCATATTAAATGCAGTATCGCGCGGAGTCTAAACAAAAAGTCCGAGCAAAAGGACAGACGTGGGGCCGAGTTCTGTTCAAGCGTGTGAGTTCGCACACTTAACCGTAGTAGCCTCAGAAAACCGTGTGCAAGGTAATATTGAGTGCAAGCCAATGTCTATGGAGTGCACAAAAATGAACGAGGGAATTGAAATTAGGGCGGGAAATTGTTAGCTGGGACTTTGTATGATGAAGCAACCTTGTGGTATATTAAATGAAGTTTGAACAGATAAGCTTGAGTGGTTCTGTTTGACGAGCTTGACGATTCAGCTTGATGGTTCGGCTTTTATAGTTAAGCTAGAATTGTTGAGCTGAATAAGCTGAGCTGAAGTAGTTGAGTAAAAACAAATGAGCTTGAATAGTTGAGCTCGAATAGTTAAGCTTGTGTATGCTTGAATATGGTACAAAAAGCGGGAACTCTGGGTAAACTGGGAGTACAAGAAACCTGGGAGGATGGATCGGCTAAGGTTCAAGAGGGCTTTGGTATTACGGAGGCTCCGAAATAGTGTGTAGGTTCCAATATAGTGGGGTAGATAGCGGCTTGATTCGTGGGTTGAATATAGTAAGTAAGCAGTGGTGTGGGAGAAGCCCGGGGAGTATTCCTGGAGTATAAGTGTGCTTGGGAGAAGCGGAATGATCAGTAAATTGAAGGGTCTATAAAATATGCTGGTGGGGCCCAGCGGCAGCAGACGCAGAACAGTTTTATATATTTGCAATGCCACTTCACGTCGGGGCTCGGAGCTCGGAGCTCGGTGATTCCTTTTCTATTTTTTTTCACCCGCCGCCAGATCGCGTGACACCAGCGGGGTACGCAGCTTCTCTTGGACGTCTGTCAGATCGAATGTGAGCCAGCGGGACCCGGGCCCCGGGCCCCGCTATAATCGTACACTTAGATTGCCCCTAGTGAGACCATTTTTACACTATTCAGGCTTGCCACTGCTTAATTCTGAGTAGAGGGTGCTAGATGGAGAACTCAGAGCGCACCAGACTTCGCTGTACGCCAGACTTTACTGCATACCAGACTTTACTGCATACCAGACTTTGCTGCGCACCAGACTACGCTACGCACCAGACTTTGCTGGCCTAGCACCGGTTTGACCGGCTAGTGACCATCGATGCCACCAGATCTGTATCCTCTCCATAATTTAGCCATTGGCAAAAAGATGGCAGGCGTTTCCAAAGCGTATACTGATGGTGGCATTCAAAGGCGGCGGGCTTGAAACCAAATCCTATCACCAGGCGCCCGCAGTTAAAAAGACCCAATTAAACAGATACAAGAAAGTGAAGACACATATTTAGATGCAAAATGTAGATACAAGATGAAAGATGAAAGACGACAGAGGGAAGAGAAAAGTCTCACTTCCATGCCTCAGCACCACGCCTAATTTAAAAAATCTTAGCCTAAATGTTGTTGAATGATTCTGCGCTTTATGGCGGCCGGTTAAATGGGTGGTCGGATTATGCGGTGAATTGCGGAGTGAAGTGCGGCGCCATGTCAGGGCTGCAGCCACTTGGTAAAAACTGGCGGTAGAGCATGTATTTGCCATTCGCATCACGGCTAGACACTGAGCTGGAAGACTAGGCGCACATGCCTCGGATCACGTGCCCCGGGAACGGGCGGTTTCCCTGCGGCGCTGGTTATTGCTGATGAGGTGTACAAGCTTCAAGGCATCTATAAGCTTCACAGGAACTAAAAGCTTCACAAACCTTACAAGTTTCACGGTGATTGCAGGCTTCACGAAGTGGGCTCGGAAAAAATTAGGCGCTTTGTTGTCATGATCTACCGCAAGAATAAGATGCGCGGCTCTTCTTGCCCCTTGAATATATGAGCATGGCACGACATGGGTTTCGGTACAATGAGCTCAACCCCGGCTGCACTTGCACCTCACAAAGCTAGGCGCGATGGTCAAGGATACTACGTACTATGAGATTCTAGGTGTCCAGGTCGAGGCTTCCGAAGTGGAGTTGAAGAAGGCTTACAGAAAAAGGGCCATCCAGCTCCACCCAGACAAGAATGGCAATGACCCCGAGGCCGCAGCCAAATTTCAGGAGCTAGGCGAAGCCTACGGAATTTTATCCAACGCAGAGCTAAGAGCCGCGTACGATGAGCTTGGTGTTGAGGGAATGAAAGAGAGGAATGCCACAGGTGCCAATGCTGATATAGATCCTCAAGACACCTTCAAGATGATTTTCGGTGGGGACAGCTTCCTCGACTGGATTGGCGAGTTATCTTTGTTTTCCGACGTCACCGAAACCGCAGAGATCTTGGGTGAAAACGACGAGGATCAGGAGAAGCCCTCAGTATCCACAGATGTTGCCACCAATGCAGAGTCGTCTCCACAGGTAGCCGATGTCAATTCCGACACAAAATACACCGATCTTCAAAACGACATGAGGGAAAAGAAGAAGCACGCAAAGCTCACCAAAGAAAGAAGACAGAAACTCATGGAAATGCAAGAGAAGTCCAAGAAGGCCAAGCAGGAGCGGGTCGACAAATTGGTGACTCATTTGCTCAGCAGAATAGAGAGCTTTCAGAGCTGCAAAACCCCAGAGGCCTTGGAGCAATACCGATCCAAGCTTCAGGTCGAGTTGGAGGACTTGAAGATCGAATCCTTTGGAATTCAACTCCTACACTTGATAGGAAAGGTTTACGTCACGCAAGGCAACGCCGCCATACTGGCGGCCAAAACGTTCGGGGTATCCAAGATCTACACTAGCATGAAATCCAAGAGTGAAAGAGTCAAGGGCGGCTTTCTGATTTGGAAGAGTTTAATTGATGCTCAAGTTTCTGCTGAAGAGATGATGAAGCAGCAGGCTGCTCTCGAGCAATCGGGCGCCAAGCCCACAGACGAGGACAAGTACCAGCAGATGGAGGCGGAGCGAGTGATTATAGGAAAATTTCTTGCGGCCGCATGGGCATCCACTCAGTTCGAAGTCAATGGAGTGTTGGCCAAGGTCACGCATAAGATTTTAAACGACAAGGCATTGGGAAAAAAGGAGAGGGTATCACGCGCTGAGGCGCTTGTCTACATTGGGAGGGAACTTCTCGCTACAAAACGCTCCAAGGAGGAGGATGAGGACGCCCGCATCTTCGAAGAGATGATGGCCGATGCCAGCACTAAAAAGTCAAGGAACAAATCAAAGCAGATGTCGCAACAGGACTTAGAGGAGTACCTCGCCAAGGTAGAGGCTGATGACGCCGCCTGATTAAAACTACATAAAAGGAAGATTTTATAATGTGACGCCAGTATCCGTACCAGTGCCGGGTGCCACACCTGCGCTACATGCGCGCGCGTTATTGAGTAGGCGCACTTGGCTCTCTTCATCGCCACTCCCACCAACCACAACCATGAGTCCCACCAGCAAACAGATCCTCAGCTTGTACAGAAGGCTTTTGACTACATCCAAAAAATTTGACAACTACAACTTCAGGGAATACTCGATTAGAAAAGTCCACGACTCTTTCAAGCAAAACAAGAGTATCTCTGACAAGGAGCTTGTTACCACGCTTTACAACCAAGCTATTGACCAACTAGCCTTGTTGAAAAGACAAACCACCATTTCACAAATGTACAGCTTCGAGAAGGTTGTTGTGGAGCCTTTGAAGAAAATGCAATAATGAGTGTATTGCCCTTAGATACAGCAATGGATTGGAACCGTACTCACTGGCGCATGTCGTTCAGCGTGGATTCCAGCTGCTTGCTAATCGGTCCACGAAATGTTGGAATTGCTCATGAAGTGCTATCAAGGTTTTATCATGGTGCTATCATGGTGCTATCATGGTGCTGCAAAGGATTATTGCTAATTGAATATGATAACCATCGCACCTATACATAGTGAAATAAGATTATTACGAGAAAGAAACTCTTCAAACAACGCTAGCTACGTCCATCCATTGAAAACAATCCAGGGCGTACTCAACTTCAATCTTCCCGCAATGAACCAGTCGGGAAGCTGAAAAGATATTCTTGAGGGCCGTCTATGACCAGCTCTTAGACAACTCTATGGCGGCGGCCACGTACTGCTTAATATCCTCCTCAGTAACAACGGGAAACTCTCGGCCAACACCAGTGCGAGCACCTTTCCTCGGCTGCCCAAGTTTCACTAGAGATTGCATGTAATTACGAGCGTCCGCGGCGCCAATCGTGTGGAATGCTCTAGTGTCCTTGTGCAACGCGTATCTGTCCTGGAGCCACCTGTTCTGCACTTCCAAAGGGGGGAGCTCAACACGACCAGCCAAGAACCGAGCGACCAAGATGGCCTGGTACTCAAAGGCACGGAACGAGATTGCATCCGTAGGCATTCCTATGAAAGGAAGAAGAGGCTCGCGAGTCAAAAAGGTGTGCTGGTAGAGATCAGGAACAATCTTGCCGTCGATGGTGATATCGCCCAAGTTCTCCACAAGGAATGGGAACAGAAACTGATAGCCCGTGGCGTACACCACGTAGTCAGGGTTCACTACTTCCGACCCGTCCTCAAACACCACCTTGAAGCCGCCGCCCGCGATTTCTTCGTACCTGTCTATAACTGGCTTCGTTTCAAGGTTAGGGGCTTTGACAACCTTTCTTACTGTCTCGAAAGTTCGAATCAGCTGGTACACTTTTGTCGCAAAGTCCGCCGTATACTTGCAAACATCCGCGCCCAGAGATCTCGCACCCACCACTACCACGACTTTATCCTTATACTTGTCCCCAGTACGGAAAAACTTGGCATGCTCGATTCCCTCCGGGTACTTTGCTTGCACAGCCTCTGAACCAGGAACTTTGGGGATGAACGGAATATGGTAGTGGCCCACATTCACAATCACGCTGTCGTAGTCTTCCTGGTACCAGAGATCCTCGCTGCCTGGCTGCGTCTGGCGGAGTGTGACCGTGAAGTAGTAAGTATTGGAATCGGGCCGTGCGATCCGCTCAACGTGTTCCACCGTGGTGTTCATGACAACTTTGACGTTGTCTCTGGCAGCATTCTTTTGGATGTAGTCCTGAATGTACTGCCGCACAATCGCACGGTCCACATAGGTATTGGGCTGGTCGGGGTTCCATTGTTTTCGGTCACTGAAAGTCATCAACTTTTCTATGATATTGGTGTTCATCTTCTCATACGCAGGGGTTTGTTCGAACCGCTGCTGGCGGGAAGGCAGAAGGGTGGTTTTTCTGGCAGAGTACCCCTGCTTCTTGAAGGGGTTCTCGAGAGGAGGGTCGATGGTTCCACTGAATGCGCCGACTTTGATTAAATCATTAGGAGTAGTTATGGGGTTTTTGTCGTAGACCCAAATGCCCCCGAGCGTGTTTCTTCTTTCAAACAAGGTGATTTGCTCGAACTGGTCTTCTTGCACCAACGAGTCCAACGAGATGGCTCCTGAGGCACCGCCGCCTATAATGGCCACCCGCTTAATCTGACCCGGGGCAACTGAGCGCAACGGCTCTATTTCGGGATGTTGTCTGGAAGGCATGGAAAATTATGGGTCATGGTACAACTGTCGAACCCTGCGCTTCTAAGTAGGCGTGAATTGTGGTTCGCAGCCACAGTTGGCGCACAGGGCGCATGAAGTTGCGAATTCTCATGAGATCCGTCTCCAAGATTTACACTAATGAAGCACAGTGCAAAGCCATCTGGTTTTGGCAGCCTCAAGGCGCCGTCTTGGTCTTTAAATCCTTCCATGCAACTGAGGCGGACTTCCAAAAGGATCCATGGGTTTGACTAGCTCTGACCTCCAATCCACACCGGCACCCCTGCATGAAGTGCTGCACCGTGTGCCTTTCTGCATGACATCGAAATATGGACTGATGAGTGATTACGCTAGATCCACGAATAGCCTGCGGTCTAAAATCCGCTCTCGGGGACTATTGGATAAAAAAGGAAGGCGAGTGCATCCACCACCATCCCCCACCACCACGCACCATTGGCACGCTGATTCACATCCATCCATCACTTACTCACTCATTTACGGGCATCAACAACCCTTTTGCACCCACCACTCCCCACATTGAACCATCACATATCAAATTGGGTGCCGCCAATTTCGACCCCGAGTAACGTCAATATCCAAACATAATAAACTGATCGGGGAAGTTTTTCAATTATTCTATTCTGTACTTTTTATGAGCGTTTCTGAATAAGTGCACCCAGAGCCAGCAACGCATTAGGCAACTTCTGGACTCAGTACTAACTACAAAGCGAAAACCTGCAATTTATAATCGCCCAGATAATGCAGGCAAACAAAAAGAGACGTTTCACTGCCAAAAGGTCCCGCACTTAATGGCTACTGCACACGGAAGGCGAGTCGCTACGCTGATTAATATAGTGGAATGGGCACTGGGCCACGTGCGCGTACATGTCCCCACGCATCGGTCAATAATGCACCAAGGCCATCGCACGCATTTCCACCTTCATCACAATAGTCAATGGTCGAGCAAAAAGAGGTGGATCTAAACAAGCCCTTGGACGCAAATGTGGACTCCGTCATCCGCAGAGTACCCTTGCAACCCGACTTGGCCACGGTGGCCTTGACGATCCACGGCGACTACTATAGACAATTGCAGAGCAAATGCAACAGCAGAATTGTGTGGCACCCGTTGACTCAGCTCTATGCGGCCATCATCTTGCTTGGATTTGCTGTGTACACATATGGCGACTTGTATGAAATATCCGATTCGTTGTCCGAGTTTCTCAAGTTGGCCATCCGTCACAAATATATTCTTACGTCGTTCTTCCCGGCCATCATTTTCATGGCTGGCTCAATTGGCCTCGCGAGTTTCATGCTCACGGACGAATTCAGAATAATCAGTGACTCGCTTGCCAATGAAGCAGTGATGGCCAAGGTTTTTCGCTTCCCCTTGAAGATCTTTGCCACGGCGAGACTCGAGGATATGGACACTCCTTTCATCAAGAGTGCTTCGGAGAGCACCGATTTCATCGAGTACAGAAAGTCGCCCATTGCTGTTGTCACGGTGATTCCGATGCCCTCCCAGTCAACGGCAGAATCTTTCTGTGCCAAGATCAGCGGGCTTCACGTGAGGAAGTCTTACCGCAAGGCTGGTTTGGAGGAGGAACTCCTCGGGTATGCCATAGAAAAGGCCCGGACGCTTTGCTCGAAATATGTTGCTGATAACAAATTGAAAAATGCAAACATCAAAATTCTCTTGACGGCAGACGCGTACTCTGTGGACAGCAGGCTCGTGGAATTCTACGAATCCCATGGCTTCGTCAGAAAGTCCGTCACTTACAAGATCAATCCATTCACCGAAGACAAGAAAACGGGATGGCAGAAAAAGGCCATGGCCTTTTGCTTCAGATTCTTTGACATCAAACGGATCACCTTCCAGCTTGAGTTGACAAATTCCTTGACGCTCGATCCTGAGACCCAGAAATTTTCCTCCACAACCGGGTTCAATGGCGCCCTGGACAATATCAAGAAAAGAAAGGGCAGAGCTTGATTGTACTTGTACATATAATTGGACGTATTATAGTATTTTATCCGGTGAAATGTAAAGCCTTGAGGAAATATTAGTCTAGGAGCCCGCTTCTCTTGTAACCCCTGCCTTTTTTGTGTTTGTAAATCCTGAAAGTCACCCAAATCATACAGAGCACAAGAATCAAGCAAGCAAGGTAAGTAAAGAAGGCCCGGATGCGCTTGACCCATCTGCGTACAAACGTGGCGTCGGCATCTCCATATCTCTCTAAACGGTAAGCTCTTTCCCTCTCCTTAATTCTTTCCTCGGCCTTTCTGAGCCGCAGTAGCGATTTGCGGACCTTCTTGCCCTTCTGGCCCCGATTGCCCTTGAAC
Organism: Metschnikowia sp. UFMG-CM-y6306; assembly: GCA_009756535.1. Classification (NCBI taxonomy): domain Eukaryota; kingdom Fungi; phylum Ascomycota; class Pichiomycetes; order Serinales; family Metschnikowiaceae; genus Metschnikowia; species Metschnikowia sp. UFMG-CM-y6306. The sequence goes on along the minus strand of WFIW01000011.1, from coordinate 113,542 downwards.
ACTGGCTTCTGCTCCTCCATGAGATGCTCTAGTTCACCAACGTTGTGAATACTATCGCCATCTTCTGGCAGGTACACGCCAAAGAGTTTGCTCTCTATAATGTCCACGTTTTGCGTCAACTCACCAGTTTCAGCAGAGAGCCCCAAGTACGGCTTCTCTGGGAGAATCACATCGGTCAAGGTGAAACAATTGTGCCACTGGTTGGCCTCTACAGGATTATAGTTAAGATCCAAAGAGAGATAGCCGTCCTTCGTGTGAATTATCCTCAACCTGGTCAAGCCAGAAGCAGGATTGAGGAGGGATTTTGCGGTACACCCTGCTCTTTTGGTGCGCATTCCGTCAGAGTACTTATCGAAGTAGTACATCCCTTGGCCACCATGGGCACTGATGTAGGGAAAATTCCCGTCAGGGCCATTCCTGAACGTGTCTATCATTATGCCTAACCCCTCAAAGTTGTTTCTGGCTCCAAAGACGTCTCCAATCGGGGAGGGCTCCTTGAGGAACCAAATGGCCAAGCCATCCGCCTGGAGTGTGCCTTTTCCATGGATGTGGAAAGTAAGTTCCATTTCAAACGAAGGCGCTGGAATTGGCTCCTTGGTGAACATATTGCTTGCCTGATGCTTAAGGTCCGACGTAAGGCTAATGTGCTGGCCGTTCCGTACCACAATGTCACCGTCAAGGTTCCAGAAGTCGCTCTTGAGCGTCTGCTTGTTCAAGTAAGGACGCGTGATTTGCTGGGCTTTAAGCTCCACCTTCTTAAGCTTTACTTCCTGAGCTTTATTCTGGAACATGTCGTTGATATACTCCGGCGAAAAGGCTTCTGTACGGAATATCTTGGAGTAGAGTAAGTACAAGAGACTGAGGGCGAACAACACTCCAAGTACCCGTTTGGAGGCCGTTCTAGACCAAGCCATTTTGCAAATGCGTTGAGTGTTTTGTACGCCTTTGAAGTGGTCGAGTGATTGGTGTAGGTTTGGCGCAAAGGATTATTCGTGAGGCGCGAAGTCGGCCCTGGTATTTGATGAAGCTCTGCATTGCATGTGCGGACTGGGATGTGACAGGCGCAAAAAGTGTGGTCGGGTTCAGACAAAAGTCTGGTTGGATTTAGACAAAAAGTCTGGTTGGGTTTTGCGACATCAACGGGCTTGCCAAATGGTCTGGTGGAGTTTGCGCCTCCAGTGTTTTTGGCAAGGACCTCTCATACGTCCTGGAAACTTCGGTCACGCGTGCCATTTCACACGCAGTCTTAAGGCTGATACGAGACTTGAGAAATGCGTAAGAGAGCTTTCGAACAATCGCCGAATTAGGCTTGCCCAGAACTGGCGTTACCCATACCCAATGTTTGGAAGCAAAAACGGTACCTGATGCGCCAACTCATCTCATCGTGCCTATAATTACACCACTTAAGCTACACCAGCTTAACCTACATTAACTATACAAAAAACAACAGTAGCTTCATTGGGTCAGCATTTCAACATCTCAGCATCTTGTTCTCTGACTCAAAAGATCAAAAGATTTAAAGGTTAAAAGGTCGTAAGCCCAGAAGTTCAGGAACCCAAAAGTTCAGAAACCCAGAAGTTCAGTAGTACAGGAGATACAGAACCTTGCAGTAACTCCATTCAGTTTTTGATTTTCCAATCATATATACACGCTCACCGGTCATTATCTCCCAGCCAAAACAGTTCGTATGGCACTGAACCATGTCTCCTTCTTCTCCCCCTTGATCTCGCTCAAGATTCTGTCATAGTATTTAGGGTTTCCCTTGGGTTTCAACAACTTGTCGTCGAGCTTGTAGTAATTCCTGTATTTGTCATTCACCAATTCCCGCAAGGACATGTACTGGAGCCTCAAGTCATTCTCACTGATGCCACTCACAATCTGTGGGTTAGAGAAGCGCTCGATCTGTACATCTTTGAAGGATGCGTAATGCTTCAAGCGCTCCTTGGGGAGTGTTTTCAAGAGCGAGAGAATCTCCTGGGTGAGGTGTGCTTTGGATGACATGCGGAAGAGTGAGTCTTGTTGGAGCGATGTTTTTCTGTAGAGGCGCACTGTGTGCACACCACAACGTCGATCTTGGCCGTGGCTTCTAAAGCGTAGGCTCCGGAACAAGTTGGAGGCCAGGCTCAGTTCGAATAAGCAACAGGCCAAACTAAGAGCCACGAAGGAGCAGTGGACCCGTTTGGCCCGCAGGCGGTGGGTCACGTGACGCCGTACCACATCGCGCCGGCGCTGACTGCCCGGCCTCTTTTCTCACCATCATGGCAAAGCACACTCCGAGATTGATCTTCGTCCGTCACGGGCAGACCTCATGGTCCAAGTCCGGCCAGTACACTTCGTTTACCGATTTGGACCTCACCCCTTTTGGCGTCACCCAAATGCGGAACACTGGAAAGCAGTTGATCGGGTTCTCGCCCTTCCATTTGATCCAACCACAGAACATCAAGATGTTGATCACCTCGCCCAGAAAAAGAGCCAAGCAAACCGCCCAGTTGTTAATTGAAGGCCTTGAGGAGTCTGTGCGCAACTCAATCCCCATCAGCGAGGACAATGACTTGAGGGAGTGGGAGTATGGCGACTACGAAGGACTTCGCACCCAGGAAATCATCGATTTGCGTAAGCTGAGGGGCCACGAGGCCAATGGCGAAGTGTGGAACATTTTTGAGTACGGCTGTGAGAATGGCGAGAACTACTTGGATGTTACGGAGCGCGTGGATGCTTTGATAGGCAGGATCCGGAAGGTGCATGCGGAGGCCATTGAGAAAAATGTGCCGTGTGACGTGGTGTTGGTTGCGCACGGGCATATACTTCGGTGTTTTGCCTCGAGATGGATCGGCAGACCCCTCAATCAGAATCCGGACTTGGTCTTGGATGCAGGCGGCGTGGGTGTGTTGAGCTACCAGCACTGCAACATCAATGAGCCTGCATTCAGCTTGGCGGGTGCATTCGTTGTTCCCGTGGAAGAGGAGGGCAACCAGCCATAACCGGCCGTCCACTCCCTGGGCATGTTGGGGTTTACACGCCCACCGGTGCCGCGCGAGCTTCGGAGATTTTGCAGCGCGTGCGGGTGGTATTGTTGGTGTGACAGGTTGTGGGGGGCCCACAACGCTGCAGCGCATTAAGCAGCCGTTCCGGCCGCGCTATTGCTTAATTACTTTGGTATTGTACCCATCTTAAATAGGCTCACATCCGAATCATTTTAGTCCATCCGAATCATTTTAGTCCATCCAAAACATTTCAATACTAAACTGCTTCAATCGATTCAGCTTCCATTCAATTAGCCTCATTTCAACCAACAGATCAATTTCCCTATGCCTGCAGCCCAAAGAGTCCCACCTCTCGGTTCTCCCCAGAACAGGTCCATCCTCGGGATGTCCAGTCCGCCTCCTATACCCGTCTGGCTCGACTGTGACCCCGGCAATGACGATGCATTCGCCATTCTTCTTGCTGCGTGCAACGCATCCTTCCGTTTAGTGGGCATATCCACTGTCCACGGCAACGTGCTGTTGGAGAAAACCACCCACAATGCTGTTTCTCTTCTTGATGCGTTGGGTTTTGTGCAAGACGAGATTAAAGTCTTTCCTGGGGAGGCACGGCCGCTAGAGGTGAAGCAGATCAATGCCGCAGGTGTTCATGGCGAGTCCGGGTTGGGCGGGGTGACTTTTCCGCAACACTCGAGGATCCAGCCCACTCGCGATATCCTGTACTTGGATGCTCTTGCCAACGCTATTGATGAATACAATGGCGAGATTTGCATTGTGTGCGTTGGTGCGCTCACCAACTTGGCCAGATTCACCCGCGAGAAGTGCACTTCGCTAGCAAAGGTGAAATATGTTTCCATCATGGGCGGAGCATTTGGAACAGGAAACATCACTCCGTGGGCCGAGTTCAACGTATTTGCTGATCCGCACGCCGCCAACTTGGTGTTCCTGGCCCCTGAGCTTTCGGGCAAGATCGTCTTGGCGCCCTTGAATCTCACTCATACGACTTTAGCTACCAAACGCGTATGTGAAAATATCTACTCCGAGCGCGGCGAGAACTGCTCGGCCTTAAGGCACATCTTCTCATCACTCTTGAACTTCTACACCTCCAGTTATCGCCAGAGATACGAAGCATTTGAGGGCCCACCGATTCACGATCCGTTGGCAGTATTCTTGGTTCTAGCTATGGTCGCCAGGGAAGATCCGAGTTACTCCGACCTTGCAAGTGCATGCGACTTCCATTTCCTCCAACGGCACTTGATTGTACTGACAGAGGGTGGTTCCATGGGCAAAGTCTCCTTCGCCAATCCGGACGCGGACCCCATGCGCAAGGAGAAGGGAGGCGTTTATGTTGGCTTGAGCATAAATGCGCCTTTCTTCTGGCAACACATCTATTCTGCTTTGGAATCTGCAGACGTGCAGATTGGCGAGCGCCGCACGGCCGATCTTTAGTTGTCTGCAGCCCATCTCCCTCTCAGGCCCGCCGGCAATTCAAACCTTCTCATTGACCTCTGTTCTTTTGATGGTATCGTTTATGTTCATGCCGATCTTCCCGATGCAATTCAGGGCCCAGATGACGTCAAGGTGGTTGTAATCGGGCAACTCTACCACCTGAAGGTTCGCTCCCTCTTGATAGTATCTGCGCTCGTAATGCTTCATGTGGGTAGCAAATCGTGAGCCGTCAACGAGGAAGTCCTCACCCCCAACAAAAACAGACATGGGAACTATCTCTTCCTTGGTGTCGCACGTGAACCATTCCTTTTTATAGGGGAAAAAAGACTTTGAGTCATCAACAAATTCGGGGAGATGCGCAGGCTTTTCAGTGGCATCGGCGGGGGCATGCTCTGCCGTGGACTTCACGGAGTTAATTGGCGTAAAGTCGGCAGTTGTTCCTTGCTCGTACGCCTTTTTAGGCTGAAGCTGGTTCAGAAAGCCTTCCTCCACAGAGTACGAGAGCCACCACGCCATTAATCGTGCAGATACGCAAGATGCGTTGAAAAGAAACTGCAAATGAATGACTTTGCGATTATTGTACGAATTCCGGATGTTCCATCCGAAAAGATACTTGAATATCTGGTAGGACAAGAGACTGAAGATCCTTGATGTGCCGATAAGCGATCTGAGCTGCGATAAGATCGCAAGAAAACAGCAGTTGCCAAAGATGGCGTTGTACATGCGGGGCGATTTGCTGTGGATGAATTTGATAAAGGACCGGTCATAGAACAAGCTACCTGGAAATGCAGCAGGGGCTAGGAGAAAGCAATGGTCGATTTTCTTGTGGTAATCCTTTAAGTCGCCATTGCGGAGCAAAATTAACGATTGCGTGCATCCTTGCAGATGGCCCACCAAGTACAATTTGGCATGGTGGGGCTTGTGGGCCAATACGGTATCGATGATGCACGGCAAGTCGTAGTAGGCCAAATGGCGCACGTCCCAGTCCCAAACCTTCTCGTTGTGCATCAACCGGTGTTTGAACTCTGCGTGCCGGGGCTTAAATCCACATCGATTGTTTCCCATCCATACATCGTATCCCTGCTCCATGAAGTAATACGGGAGGGAGTTTGTGCCGGGGGCTAACCAGGCACCCGAGCACAGGAGAAGCCCATGCTGCAAAAGGATCGGCGGCTTGCTGTCACGAGTATGCTGGGTGTCTTTGGGGTCGATGATGCGATGCAAGATGAGAATATGTCCATCCGCAGTGGTGATGTCGTACAGCTCCAAGTCTAGGCCGAGTTGCCGGGCATAATAGCCCAAGTCAGTGGTCATTCTCATGTGCTTGAGGTCCGGGTATGGCTGGCGAGGAGTATAGTTGTCGGAGGCATTATCTGCTTTGGGACGATTTTTTTTTTCTCTCCCGCTGATTACATCTCGAAGATGGTAAATGCTGGCGCCGACGGAGACACACCAGACGAAAAGAAAGGAGCCGATGGCGGACGCGAGGATGGTGAAAAACCGCGCCACCGCGCCATTGAGGTCGGTCCGGGTGGTCGGGTTAAGGTTCGTCATTACTTGAAGGTGTTCATCCGTCCCAGGTATCAAGCAGCCTAGTGTACTTGCCGGTGGGGCGCGCCGGGTTATATGCTGCTGCCACGCCCGCGGCTTGGCTTCCCATGGGCCCGGGATTTTTCTGTGCGCGCCTGATGTTTACCATATGGCTTTCGTCTGTCGGGAGAGGGCTTGACTGCAGCGGTTGTTGGTCATGGTACAATGCTGGTTTAGCAAAGCTGGGGCAGTCGAAACTGCTCATTGTCTCCGGCTCCATTTCCAGCACAGGCTGATCCGTTGTTGAGTGTTGGGCTCGAAAACCCGGGCATTGTTTTGGATGCGCGATTTGAAGCGCGATTTGAAGCGCAGAGGAAAGATGGTTTAGACGTGGGACCATCACCTGCCGCTTATCGGATGCAACCTGAGGGCCCCGTGTGTAACCTCATAATTTTCTCAAATACGGTCCTTACTCCGTCATAAATCCGTCTTCGATGCAACTCCGAAACCGTCTCGGGTCCGTCTCGGATGTAACCGCGGACCGGCCTGGATGCATTCTTCGTCAAACACTAGCCCGATTGGGGCCTGATTACGAGATTGCCCAAGACTATGACGTGGTCTTGGCCAGTCTACCACTTAAATGTAGGGGATCCCCTTTGTTTCAGGGACCATCAACAAACGCATTTTCTCTAGGCACTAGATGTTACTACAGTATCCAACAAACGCTAGTTCGAGTGTGTTCCTATAACCAAATCACCTTACCAGAAACTAGTACACTGCTCGCATGCATTATGAGAGATTTGATATAAAGTCAGCTTCAACCTGAGCCGATTGTCCAGCTTTGTAAATTGTCACATTCATTTAGATGGTCTTTGGGTTTTTCGACTCGTATATGACTTCGTGGCCAAGTTGGTTAAGGCGTGGGACTGTTAATCTCAAGATCGTGAGTTCGACCCTCACCGAGGTCGCTTTTTTGCCCCTCCCCCCATCGAAAGCCCATTATGACAACATTGTCGCTTCCACCAACCTGACTTACTCAACTTTGCGTTCAAATTGCCATGGAATGGACCAAGAAAGTATCTTAGCAGGCACATGGCGGCTTGGGTGAGCCCAGACAATAAATGGCCCCAATTATACCACAAATGCGGCGTTATTGGAAGCTACCCATCCCTCAACAAACTCGGCCCGGAATATTCCGATGCCGTCCATAAACGGGCCGCCTTCTAGAAAGGCGATCCCGGCCCAAAATCACACCACCAGAGTGCCCACTCGGGTTTGGAGAATTTCGCCCATCTCGTCTTAGCCAAAAAAAAAAAATCGCATCCAAGCCTTTCTCTTGGAACTGCAATTTCTTGTGGGAATCGGAAACTAGGTCATCAGCGAAATTCTTCTGCTCCCTACTCAATGGCATAGGGTCTCCATAAAAGATATCCACGAAGAAACAAGCAGCAAGCGCGCAAGCCAGGTATACCTCTAGCCAGAGTCTGGGGCACTGGCTCGGTTCGGGTGCTCATGGGCCTGTTGGCACGTTAATGTCCACGGTTCTCTCTCAAGCTGCCCAGGTGCAGCTTCAGCCCGCGTATTTCCGTGATCAAGTGGTGCGGTTCGTGTTATTGTAACCAAATCTTTTATTTCCTCAAAACCTGGAAAAAAACATATCTACAATGAAAAAAAAACCATATACTCAAACGTGTTTGTGAATGACTTGGAACAAGGTGTTGTAAAAGAAGACAAAATTGGCGGTCGGTGCACTTTTAGTGTAGTGGCTTAACCTTTCTCGGGGCACGTCGCATGTACCCGCCTACGAAAAGTTGTCCCGGTGCGAACCTGCGTTGGGATGGTTTGGAAGTAATTCCCATGCGGGTGGGAAATTCGGTGGTTCTCCCCATCCAGCACGCTCGGTCTCGGCCGCGCGTGTCTCTAGTGCTCGTGAGAGCTTCCTTGGCGTAAAGATGTACGCCGGGCGCTGCCATCAGAAATCACGCACTCCGGTGCATGGGAGGCGGCGCGGATGGTTGGTCTCCATGGTGGAGACTGTTGAGTGCAATATGCGGCCCTGGCACCCGATACCGATCATTGTCTGGAGTTAGGTTTTTTTATAAGTGTGCCGATGGGGCCCGGAGATGCGGGCGATATGGGGCGCGCGCCTGCACAATGCCAGGCGTCGTCTCCAGCAAATAAACCGTCATTTTTTACCCCAATGATCTTTGCTAGCATTCGGAGAATCTTTGCATCCTTTCGAACAGAGGAAGAAGAAAAGTCGTATTCGCGAAGTGCTTTTTTCAACCTACTAGGGTTTTTAGGGAGTTGCGTGATTTTCTCTTTTGTGGCCCAGAAGTTGTCCAAACAACCCCAGGTAGCGTGAGTGATGCAACAAATCGACAACTAAAGACGCATGTCGTCAATGGAAGCACATGGCGGCAATCACATGGTGGCAATCACATGGCGTCAATGGAAGCGCGTACCACCAATTGTAAGGCATCAATCGAAATGCTTGTCCCGAACTGGCAAGCAGAAGTCTTGAGGAGCACTTACATCAACATTTGATTCACATATATACAATGACCGCGGATATATCCTAATATACAAACGCAACAGCTCTGGTCACAACAAAGTATCTGCGGCAATCCCAAGCTAGCAGGATATCGGAGTCAGTCCCTCAACAACACCTCTTTTGCCATTTCGTACGCCGTCCACGAGATGGCGGTGCTCGGTATGTTGAAAATGATTCTTGGTTTCCAGCCTCTCATGAATGCAGACAAGCCTCCTTGTTTGTACAAGACTTTGGCTGCACTGGAGAAGCCATTGACGTTCCTCAATGACTCATTGGTGGACACACCCCGGGTCTGCAAGGCGGTCTTGATGCAGTCCAACGGGTTGGTCAAGGCCGCCGCGATCCCTCCGGCAATTCCTCCAGACACACAATGGTAGTATGGGTTGTAAGTGTGCGTTGGATTGAGCACAGACGAGAAGTATTCATAAAAGCCAAAGTTCAAAGCCGCAAAGGGAATATTGGTGAACAAGGTCGTGGGGTAAGAGATGAAAAACGCACCCAAGCCCTCGTTCTTGTAGATGGCCAAGCCTGTCTTGAAGAGCTTACGGTTAGAGTCAGATGCGGCGTTGCGCATTTGCATTCTCTGCTTCAACATATCAAACGGCGTCATCAACGCGTCGGATGCAGTGGTGGCGGCAATGCCTGCGCCAGACGCTATTAAGGGGTGGTTTCCGTCCGTGACCAATCTGCTTCCGGAATTACCCGTGGATGCATTGGTCAACTTGCTCACCAAAAAAGTCTTGGACGCCTCGAACGTGGAGAAGTAGATGGCGTGTGCAGGCCCGGCGCCCAACACTACCGACAGCACACCTCTCCACAAGGCGTACGCACCTTCACTGGAGCTGATTTTGGAGATGGACGAAATCACTGATTTGTTGAGTTCGGACGTCGTTGAGATCACCTGCATCCGTGTTTTGATAGAGTCGATGGGGTACATCACTGTATGTTCCATTATTCCGGCAAATGCACCGGCAGTGAGGTGTGCAATTATACTAGCGTCATCCGGGAGAGCTTCGTAGTCTATTTCCAAGGGATCGGAGCCGAGCATGCGTGGTTGGTCACTCATTCTTGTCTGGGGTCAAGGTTTATGAGCAGGGGCTCTTCACAGGGCAGAGCGAGAACTTGAGACGACGGGCAGTTTGCAGAATTGCAGCCCGTGGGGTTCACGACGTTATAGTGGATATGCTGAGTGAGAGGCCGCCAGAAAGGGGATTCGTAAAGGCGTGGTAAGTGACGGGAGGAAGAACGATAGTGCACGCGGCGAAAAAATGTGAAAAACCCCGTTAGTGTTGGAGGGAAGCGCAGGGATAGCCCGATGAAAGAGCGGGGGTGCACGGTTGGCCAATAGGAGGGGTTGCGGAAAAGGGAGGGTGATGTGCAGGCAGAACGTCCTTTATTGTCTTGATGTTCACTTTGTAAAATCACCGGTTGCTGGGTAGGGATGTAGGAGTTGGAATATGAGTACGAAACTCGGCGTGCCTCGGCGCCGAGCTATGTGCAGGTCAGCTCCATATGGAAGTAACAGGGACACCGTTCGACGAAACGTTCGGGATGAATTTGGCCGCGAGTCACTCGCCGAAAGAAGCAGCACAATGTCAGGAAGTCTGGGTTGAATCGCCAAATGGTATTCAATAGGTTTATTATTTAGTGTATACTGAGTCAGATCATCCTAGAGTCTGTTTTGTAGTCTGTTATATCTGAGTCTGTTGCCTGAGCCAGTTTATGAGTCTGTTATGTCTCAGTTTGCTGAATGAGTCCATCGGGTCCGGTGCCTCCGCCACGACCTATCTCGTCATGCCCGGTAGCCTGATCAGGTTTGGCCGTCTCACGGACGACACCGAAATCCACGCACTGGCCTTCATGGCCCTGACACGCGCTTCAGAACGCACCAGATTGCTCAGGCACAATTGTCTTCACCTTGCCGGTGGTCAAGAACGACTCCACGTTTTGAAGCACAAACGCCTCCATGTTCACCAACGCCTGCACCGTGTGGGTGCCCATGTGAGGCAACGAAACCACATTAGGCAAGTTGTACAATTCTGGCGACACCTCGGGCTCGAACTCAAACACGTCGGATCCGAAGGCTCCAACGTGCCCCTCCTTCAACGAGGCCGTGAGAGCAGCCTCGTCAATCACGGCGCCTCGGGCAGTGTTGATAATCACCACGCCCTTTTTCATTTTCTTGAGCACTTCGGCATTGATCAAGTGGTGGGTCTTGGGGTTCAACGGCACGCTGACCATGATGACATCCGACTGACTAATCAACTCGTCAAAGCCCACGTACTCCGTGTTGCACTCCAACTCCTCACTCAACCTGTTCCGGTTGTAGTAGGTGAAGTTGGCAAACCCAAAGGGTTCCAAGCGCGCCCGGATGGCGCGACCTATGCCGCCCATACCCAAGATCCCCACCACCTTACCCTCAGGGTCGTATCCGATACCGGCGTTTCCACATTTGCCCGAGGGCCACTTGCCTTGCACCAACAAGTCGTGTCCGTGTTGGAAGTTTCTCATGGCTGCGAGCGTCAAGTACACCGCGGTCAATGCCGTTGGCGCCTCCACGGGGTCGGTGATGTTGGACACCTGGATTTTTCTTTCCGTGAATGGCTGCACGTCGATTTGGTCGTAGCCTGCGCCATTGTGCGAGACGCTCTTGACGGATTGCGGCAAGTGCGCCACCAACTCCGCGTCGAACCGGCCGGTGTACTCAATTGACTGGAACGTTCTGGCTATGCTGGTGATGTCGGAGTATTTCCCCTTCAAGTCTTCAAAGAACTCGTCTCGGTTCTTCGACGTGCACACAACCACCTCGGCAATCTCCCCTAATTTGGTCCATCCCTCTTCGCTGGAGCTCCAGTCTCCTAGTCTGAGCACTTTGGGTTTTGTGGCGGCCATTTTGCGTGTGATTGATGGGGTGAATGTTCGCTTACTGTAGCGTGAAAATATCCGTGAAAACATTGCCCTTGGCCGCGGCATTCGTGCGTTTATATACTTTGCGTTCATCTGCTCTCGGTCTCCTTACCCCCACTCGGAATATTCACCCCCACGCGCAACGGCCCTCCCCCGCTCCGTCACTTGCTTCCAATTTTGGATGCAATTTCTTCCATTTCTTCTAATACTACTTGTCACCAACTGCCTGCAAAAGCGGGAGTGCAATATGGACAGCCCGTGCCTTCTTTCGGCTCAAGATCCATAAACTGGGGCACTACACGTGGTGCTATCACTTGGAGGGGTCGCGTGTGTGTGCAGGCTCAGGACGCTAAGATATGCCTAGACGGGCATCATCATGCGGCACTAATTCCTCTTCAACCATGGGCGCACACAATACCCCAATCCACAAGGAGTTCGTGTATTGCTACAAAACACTCAGGAGACTACACATTATTCAATCAACCATGTTCATGGTATTCTTATAATCTTCACTTGAGCTAGATTTCCGCAATACTCTTATCTTCTCGCTCAGACAACCAAGTGACTTCCGCGATACTTGAACATGTCACTGTACTTGTGTTTCCCGTCGGTGCTTGCAGCAAACTCCCGTTGGGGAAATCCTTCAAAAGACTTGGCGTATGTGGCGACAGTGTGGGCAATCAATTTAGTGTTGATAACCCAGGCCTTGTAGTCAAGATTGCTCAAGTTGTCGCACAACTGGTGGTAACATGGGTCAAACCACTTGCCCTCTTTCCCTCCAAACTTCTCGACTCCCTTTTTGTCTTTGACCCCCTCTGCTCCAGTAGCAATGCCTCCTGCCGGGATACCAGCATCGATGAATCCAACATAGTCCGATCTGCCGTCAAAGGGAACAAAGGTGTAGTTCAAGTTATGGGCTTGGTACCACTTCACATATAAATTCTTCAAGTCTCCGGACCCATTGGGGTGGTCTTTGTTGTTGGCGTCGTAAACTTGAAACTCGTAGTTTGGAGACGCCATCATATCGTAGTCCATGAAGACACGCAATTTTTGGTTCTCCAGAGGCAGAAGGTTGGCGGTATAGGCATACGATCCCAAGAGCCCTTCTTCCTCTGCCGCCCACCACGCAAAACGAACAGCATTATTGACTTTAAAATTGGTCAACTGTTTGGCAACTTCAAGCAACGAGATCGTGCCGGAACCGTCGTCATTGATTCCTGGGCCTTCCGTAACCGAATCCGAGTGGGCGCCCAAACAGACAACATTTTTGTGATCACCACCTTTAGTTTCTGCTATCACATTGACCGTCTGAATTTTCCTGACGTACGAGTCAATGTACAACGTGGTGGGAAACCGGTGTTCGGGCTTTTTGGTCAACGTGTCAATGTACTTTTGTGCATCTTTCTTGCTGATGGCAACAGTAGGCACCTCTTTTCCCGTTGGTTCACCCAACGTACCGTGCAATGGAGCATCTTCGTCGTAGATAATGAGGCCCGCAGCACCCATGCGCCCGGCCACTTTCAGCTTCTCGGAGAATGGACACACCCCACGCCTCACCAATGCAATGTCGCCCTTGGTAAAATTCTTTGGGTAGTCGAGAGGATCGCACCCGTTGTCGGAAACCAAAGCCAAGTTTCCATGCACGGGTTTCCCGTTTGGAGTTGGCGGCGTCAAGGAAAGGGCGCTAACCAGCTTGGGCTCAACGCCCTCTATAAGAAGAGAGAACGACTTGACTCTGCCGTCGATTGCATCAAAGTTCTGCACATCGTAGGTGTAGTACTCGGAAAGCTTGTCCAACTCGCCGAGAACGTAGTTTACCGTGCCCCAGTGTCCCTTGGAGCCAATCACTCTGGTAGGGTGGTCGAACTCCTTTTTGGAGTCCATTGCAATGGCATACAAGTGTTCTGCTCTCTCGCGGAGCGCCTCCTCGCAAATCGACTCCTGTAACTTGTCGCTATCCACCACTTTCTTGAAGAACAGGGGCAAGTCGAGGATATCCTCGATCTTCTCAGCCAATTGCTCTTTTTTGGGCATTTGCAATAGCTGCTGATCTTGCTCGGAACTAGCCAGTGTATCGTCGTATTTCTTGTTGTTCGTGAGGGCCATTGGCAGCTGTGGCTTAGCAATCAAGAAAGACTGCCCCTCATGTTTGGAGCCTGGGACTGTCAATGGCTCGGTAGGCAAAGTGTGGCTGACTGCTAGCAACGCGAGCGACGAGATAGCAAACTTCATGATATTCGAAAAGAAAAGTCCCTGAAGATGTGGGCGATATGCGGGAGCGAGCCTTCTTATATAAGATTCGCTCGCGACCCCATTTGCCGTGCGGCTCCCCCTCAGGCCGAGATACATCGCGCAGCAGATAAGTCTGCATGTGGCCCAGCACCGGTAGCTCGTGATATCCACCTTTTCTTATTAGACTATACAACTCTTGCTCCGAGATTGCACCTAGCTATTGCACCCAGATATTACGCCCAGCTATTACACCCAGCATAAATTGCACCCGGTGCCGCCAACTCGAATCGGAAAAGTATGATGATTACGCTTCATGTGGTGTAGAGCTTGGCCGTGTCCGTTGGCCGCGTCCATATGCGATTTGCGACCCGCACACTCAAATTTTCTGCGGCTTTACCTCCTCGCCGCATCAGAATTAGCAGTTATCACCCCATGAGCAGGTGGCATCATTAGCCCTGAAGTTCCCATCGCGAAACAGACCGCTGCAAAAATTGGACCTGCCACAATACTTATAACTTGAAATTGGCTTGCATAAATTGTGCCATGATATCTTGTGCGAAAGGCTGATGAAACGTGGGCCCGCCTCTGCCATGAAACTCTTGAGCTCCTCCGCGGTCGTAGTCTGCCTTGGAGTCAGGGTCCGAGAGCACTTTGTATGCTTCATTGATTTCTTGCATTTTGGTCGCAATCGCGCTTTCGTCGAGATCCCCGCCCTTATATTTATCGGGATGGTACTTGAGCGTCTGGGTCCGGAACGCCTTTTTGATTGTCTTTTCGTCGGCGTCTTTGGGAATGTCCAAAATCTTGTAGTAGTCTTTGGATCGGTCAAATTGCGACTGCGGCTGCAGATTGTAATGCTGCTGGCGCGAGTGTCCGCGGCTGTTCTGCTGGTTCTGCTGGAAAAACCTCTGCTGGTTCTGCTGGAAGAATTCCTGCTGCCGCTCTCTGTTCACTCTGTCCTCGTGTTCTTTGATTACCACGATCCGCTTTTGGTACTTTTCCGTCCGCCTGACATTTTCACTGTACTTTTCGAGAATCTGCTTAGCCTCATCGTACTTTTTCTTTTTCAACAACGAGTCAACCTTGCCTAGGTGCTTGGGTAAGAATGGCTGGTCGTCCTCAATGACTCTTGCACAGACCTTCTTTCGGTCGGACGATTTGGCCTCAATGCTGAGTTCACATGCAAACTTGTTCAATACGTTGATGAAGGGGAGCGTCTCAGGAGGAACACCTGGGAACTCAGACAGGCAGAACGAAGTGGCCATATATCTAAGGTATTCTAGATTGGTCTGCACGTCCGGTGGCAATTCTGCCATCTCCTTCTTCGACAACTTGACTGGGCTATCGAGCGTATGGTAAAGTTTCGGATCTAGCTTCAATTCCCGCTTATCTTCTGGTAAGACGGCCGATGTTCCTCCGTACAAATACTCGTCCACCACATAGTACTCTTCATATGTCTTGAGAATAGCCTGCAACTTGGAGTATAGCTTGCTTAGCCTTCCACAGGATGCAAATTCGTTGTCAACACGTAGGCAGTTTTTGACAGTGTTCCAAGCATCCTGGAATTTGCCTTGAATAAAAAGAAGAAATTGCGAGTGGCTGGCGTACTTGGCCAAATCTCGCGGCCCCGAGAGCCGCGTGACTTTGATGTAATCTTTAGCAAGGTTATCGAACGAAATCGCCTTCCCTCTTGCTGCCTGGTGCTTCGCAAGCCTGATTTCAAGTTCGTATCCCGCAGCACAATCAGGGGCCCAAGCTATAAGTTGATGAGCAATCTCCCCCGCAAACTCCTGGACGGACTCTTCAGCTATGTCGCGGTTGTCCCCAAGTGCGGACTCAATGGATTTGTAAGTGGCCTCCCATTGCTCCATTTGCTGAAAGACTTCTGGAAACCTGTCCTTGGAAAAGTTGCTTCGAATGTCACTAAACTGGCCGCTCCTGAACCACATTTGCACCAATTTGTCTGCGGCAGGGCTGAAGTCCGCATCTAACCGCAAAGCTGCAGAAAGGTCCTGGGCAGCAACGTTCCTCTTGTTGATGCCAATTGCCACTAGCGCTTTCTTGTAATAGACTTGTGCTAGCTCCGCATTCAGAATAGTGTTTGAGCTCTCGATATCCTTGATCAAGCCGTCATACTCATTGAGCACATTTAAGCTTGGGCCTTCGGCAAGTAGCAATTTCTGTGCACCGCTGATCCGCTCATTGAGTTCACGAGTTTCAGCAATCACGTTGACTAGCATAAATGCTAAGGTCACGATATTGGAGTATTTCATTGGTGGTGCTGGTGGGGTGCGCTTCAGCGCATCTATATACTTCATTCTACGTGTTCCTTGACTGCACACAGTCCGTGCAGAGGAACATCTAAGAGCTTCACGGTCACATCCCGCTCATACAATCGCCCACACCATAGACCATACAATAATCCATTCTTTGAGGCAATAAAAGAGCCTGTATTAGCAAGCACACAGGGAGCCAGAAATATTCAAACAAAAATATAGGCCCTCCGAATCCCTCAAGAAAACCTTCTGTACTCACCCTAGGATTTGGGCCAGTTCAATAGTATCCGCTAGTAACCCCTCTTCGATCTGCAATTTCAGTTTCAGACGGTCTACTTAAAAAGTTTAGCCAATGAAACCGCACCCTCGTCGTTCTTGGACATGACCTTTGCAACTGCAAGCTCAAAGTCCTCTTGCGTCACGTGTATTCTCCGTTCTCTCAATGCATACATGCCGGCCTCGGTACATATACCCTTGACATCAGCACCCGAGCAGCCATTCATCTTCTCTGCAATTTTGCGCAAGTCAATACCCCGAGTCAAGTTCATGGACCTTGAATGGATTTTCAAGATATCCGTACGGGCTGCAACGGTTGGTGCAGGAAACTCAATCTTTCTGTCAATACGTCCCGGTCTTAACAAAGCAGGGTCCAAAATGTCCAATCTATTAGTAGCCATGATGATCTTGATATCTTTGGAGCTCTCGAACCCATCCAACTGGTTGAGCAATTCCAACATGGTTCTCTGCACCTCCGAGTCTCCTCCAGAAGAGCCTTCCACTCTCGAAGAACCAATGGAGTCAATTTCATCCATGAATATAATGGAGGGTGCATGCTCACGGGCCATCACAAAAAGCTCACGCACCATTCTAGAGCCTTCACCAATATACTTTTGGACCAACTCGGACCCAGACACTCGGATGAACTTGCAGTCAGTGTGATGGGCCACAGATCTCGCTAAAAGAGTTTTCCCGGTACCAGGGGGGCCATACAAGATGACGCCTTTGGGCTGGGCAATCCCTAAACTCTCAAAAAGCTCGGGGTGTTTGACGGGCAACTCAATCACCTCTTTGATCTCCTTAATCTGTTTATCCAATCCTCCCACCATATCGTATGTGGAATCGGGCACCTTCTCCACCATCATCAACGACACCAATGGGTCAATTTTGTTGGGAAGAATTTTGTGCAAGTCGTAAGAGTCGGACTTGAGACACACTCGCAAGCTCGGGGTCAACTTCTTGATGTCGATGTCTTTGGTGATGTTGACAATATACTTGCCTTCGGGGTGGATCTTGACTAACACTTTCTTGAGCCCCATCACCTTGACAACCTCGCCGACATAGGATCCAGGTTCCTGAAGAAGTCTCAATTCATCTTTTAGCTGGCGGACCTTGGAATTGAGTTTGTTTCTTTGCGCCTCCAATCTGCGCAAGTTCTGGGTGGTGGTTTGGATCTTAATCTCTGCGTCTTGGATTTGCTGCTCAAAGTAGGGCTTGACACCACCCTCATATATGTAAGGAGCCTCGACTGCAGTCATGTTGGAACAGTGCACGGTAGTGGTGAGCTTGAGTGTTTGCCCTCGAAAGACGACCGCCGCACGCCCATTACCTGGCGCTATGTGCAGGACACTACAGAGGAAGTAGGGTTGTGACCGGGGCAAAAGCCTGGGTGCTTTGTGAGCTTTGACTTGTCGAGAACAACGACTCCTTCAAAGTCCACTACTGTCTTTGTAACCGGAGTCTGTGGTGGGTTTCGCCGGATGTACCGGCCTGTAGTCGCACATCAAGAGTGCTGTGTTCCAGTCCGGATGGAGTGTGCTATGGACCTACTCAAGCTTCTAGCATTCGCAGCAACCGCCAGCTGTGCACAGCAATTCTGCAAGTGCCAGTGTCTAGACCAGTCCATCACCAAGAAGATCGCCGAGTGCAGCTCTTGCACAAAGGAGTGGTGTGTCCAACAGAACAGGAACATTTGTCTGACTGAGGAGGTGGCCGACTCCATTGTCATCAGCTGCTTTCAGAACGAATCGACCAAGGAGTACTTAATGGTGTTGTTCTTCTCCTTGGCGGTGATTGGTCTCCTTGGGAATCAAGTGTATCTGCGTCTCTGGACCTACAACACCCCGTTACACTGATTATGGTTTACTACGACAAGAAAGAAGCAGTCGAGGCTGTATTTCCTGTTGAAATTGCAATTCTGCTTTATTGAAGAAGGGCCTTAAATGTAAGGTACACTAGGGTCTAGTATACAATAGAGTATAGTCATGGACACTAAGTCACGATACACTAGTCACGCATCAGCCACACATACATCAGAGCTACGGGCACTCGACTCAGTGCCAGTCGCCAAGCTATAAAGGATCAGACAATGGGTTTATTAGTACTTCCAATTACAATTTACTCATTAAACAACACACAATCGCTTTAAACACTACACCTCTTAGCGTGAAAGCTCTGTAAGCAGTGTGCACTATTCCTGGTACACATTCGCAGTACCATTCAGAATTTGTACAAAGCGTACACAACTGATAGCCGACAAACACCCCAAACCTGAGTAGATACAAATAACAAGCACAACACAAACACCCACACAAATTTCCACGCCACGCTCTGACGCATATGGCGGTGACAAACACCTTTCGTTTCCTGTATTTAAATCCTCCAGATCACTTTTCGACGTGGTACATTTATGTGCACATTATCCTGGTCGGAGGGAGAAATACAGCGTGCTGCACCAACAAGGCCTTACCGTTACACACCACGAGAGGCATTGTATTGCAGAAGTATGTTTCAGAAAAAAAAAATATATCCCATGGCTGGAGCCGACCCCCGAATTTAAGGCAAAGCCCCGGGCCGCCCGAAAGATTCGGGCATATTGGCCCTCCCTGCCGGATGCAAGGTGCACGATTTCAGTCTGAGACAGCCTTCACATAACTGGTGGCTACAACTCTACGCGATTCAAAAAAAGTCGTGCGGAGCCTGGCCGCAAGTGGTGAAAATTTTTTTTTTTTAGCTTTTTATATCTGCTTTCCCTCCCTCCCTAAGAGAAAGTCCCCCACTTTATCTTTTAGTCCTTCTCCTTCAGATAAAACCTATTTAATCAAGGGGCATTACTACTGACCGCATTCTTGTTGTGCATTAGTTTTGTGTTGATTCTTAGTTGGTTTTTGCCGGCATTTCAGTTCTTGCCGCCTACCGGAGCTTTAATTTTTCGATCTCCCATCTTTGTTACGGGCAAGTCACTGCCTGATCCGGCTCTCTGAACATGTCCGAGAAAGCCGAAAGCTCTCCCAAGCCGCAGCAGGCGCAAGCCCCCTCCCAGGCTGCTGCCGACTCCCAAAACCACCCCCCTCACCTGCAAAGCCATCATTCTCAGGGGTACCAGGCAAAGGGCAATAAGTCCCACTTCCAGCCCCCCGGCCCCGGAGGCGCCCCCAACCCCCCCAACCCCAACGGCAACAGACAGGGTGGCTACCAAAACCCCGGCAACAACAAGCATCACAACAAACGCAACTACAGCCACAATAACCAGAAATCAAACAACGCCAATAATCACAAGCAGTATCCAAATGGTTACAGGTATAACCCCAATATGTACGGTGGCAACTTCTATTTTCCATACCAAATGATGCCTGGAATGAACGGCATGCCTTCCTACCCTCCCCAGCTGCCCCTGCAGAACCACCCCACCCCTCACCAATACTCAGTTCCATCGCCAACCTCTTCCAAAGTGAAGATCACCGATAAAGATGGCAAGCATGTTGATTTGGAAGGCAAGGGTAAGTCTTCTGCCGCTAATTTAGCCAACTCATCGCCAGTGCCCGCTTCAAGTGTTTTGCATCAAAGTCCTGCTGATCAGAAGTCCCCATCAACTGCTTCTGTTTCTACTTCTCCTTCTTCAGCACCAAACACCCTGTCCGCTAACCAGGCTCCGCCATCGGACCCAAGTACAGGCAAACTTTCAGCTGCTGAAGAGTTCAGAAGGAAGATTTTGGAAAAGGCCCAAATTGCCAAGAACAAGAAGGCTGCCGAGTCTGCAAAGGCCGCCTCAGCGGATGCCAAGTCCGAAACGCCAAAGACCGCTCCGGCTGCTGCTCCGACAATGGAAGTGGCAAAGTCAGCTGAGAGCACGGTGCAGACAGCCCAAGCCCCCAATGCTGCTGCCGAAGCCTCCACCGCCGCCCCCCCTGCTGTATCCGAAAAGGAATCTGCAAAGGGCCCAGAGCAAACTGCATCTACCGTTTCTGAAAAAGCATCATCTGAGCATACAGCTACTCCTACGTCAAGCGAGCCAATTAAAGAGGTCGAACCCGTTGAAACAGAGTCGCCAAAGGAGCTCGACTCCGAGCCAGCTCCCAAGCCATCTTCTGAGTCAGCTGAGCCAGCACAAACTAGAAAAGAAGTTTCTGCAGAACCAACCTCCACTGCTGATACATCTGCTGCCGAAATTGACGGTGAAAACGATCATGATAGCGACAGTGGAAATGAAAGCAATGATGACAGCAAAAATGTCGAAGACGAGAAGGACTCCTTGTTCGATCTTTCGATGTATTTTGATAAATTGACCACAGCTTCTCCCTTGGAAGACCCCTTCTCAGTTTCTTACCCATACCCGCTTGCGGGAGTTGACCCAAGATGGAAATCTGAAACAAAGAAGTACAGATATGATCCTCAATTTTTGCTTCAATTCCGCGATGTCGTACAATACCCAATCGACGACGCCTGGAAGGAAAAGCTTGAGAGCTTGGGTATCGTGCCCAATAAAAGACTGGCCTCTGGTCCTCAAAGAATGAACTCCAATAAGTTCAGTGGCTCGATGCAAGGAGGAAGATTTAATGGTGCCATGCCAGGAAGACTCGGACAATTCGATGGAAGACAAAATTCCAGAAGCGGATCCAAGAGAAGAGGAGGTTCATCTGCTGGAGGACCCAGAGATAAGTCACTTAGAAACAGAACTCAATCCAAGAGAGGTGGTAAAGATTTCGTGAAGGAAGATGAACTTACAATCCCTAAGGAGGAGATCAAGCCTTTGGTGGCTAGTTCTAATAGATGGGTACCAAAATCTAGACAAAAGCCTCAGGAGCAGAAACTCGCTCCAGATGGAAGTGTGCTTCTCACGCCCGAAGACGTGGAGAGAAAAACGAAGTCTGCATTGAACAAATTGACGTTGGAAATGTTCGACCCTATTACTGAGGAATTGTTGAAGATTGGTCACCAGTCCATCTGGGAGGAAGACGCTCACACTATTAAGCAGGTGATTTCATTGACTTTCGCAAAAGCTTGTGATGAGCCATACTGGTCTACCGTGTATGCCCAGTTTTGCGCTAAAATGTTGAAGGATGTGTCAGAAGATATTAAGGACGTCAACACGTTGTCTAAGAGCGGAGAAGTTGCCCATGGTGGTGATTTTGTCAGAAGAGTGTTATTGGCCACCTGTCAGTCAGAATATGAGAAGGGCTGGGTGGACAAGCTTCCGACCAACGAGGACGGGTCTCCTTTGGAGCCTGAGATGATGTCTGACGAATATTACGCCATGGCAGCAGCCAAAAGAAGGGGACTTGGTCTTGTCAAATTCATTGGTAATTTGTACATTTTGAATATGTTGAACGATCAAGTTATTTTGCATTGCTTGAGGGATCAATCTAAGAATGTTGTTGATCCCTCGGAGGATTCTTTAGAGAACTTGGCTCAATTGATCAAGACAGTGGGCCCAAGATTCGAGGCATCAGAGAGAAATAAAGCAGCATTGACGCTTGTCTACGATAACATCCAACAAATATTGGACAACTGCAAACTTTCATCAAGAATCAAGTTCATGTTAATGGACTTGCAAGATTTAAGAAGAGCTCAATGGAAGTCCATGAAGCAG
Source organism: Metschnikowia sp. UFMG-CM-y6306 (assembly GCA_009756535.1). Taxonomy (NCBI): domain Eukaryota; kingdom Fungi; phylum Ascomycota; class Pichiomycetes; order Serinales; family Metschnikowiaceae; genus Metschnikowia; species Metschnikowia sp. UFMG-CM-y6306. The sequence continues at coordinate 91,747 of WFIW01000011.1, read as the reverse complement.
GAGTCTGGCCCAAAGACTATCAAGGAGATTCACAACGAGGCGGAATTGAAGAGGATAGAAGAGAGCAGAGCCTCGGCCGAAAAGAGAAGGCAGAACAAGGGCGGCTACAACTCCGGCTTTCAAGGAGGCGACTCGAGATCGAACTCCAAGATGGGCTCTTCTTGGGGAAACAGAAAAGACTCCAGACAACCTGTCAAAGACTCTAGAGGATTCATGTCTATTTCCAGAAACCAGTCCAACAGACCCGCTCGCGACAACTCTACGCCTGCCCAGACTCGTGAAAACTCCAAAAGAGCTGAGTCGGTTGCATCCAATATTTTTGCAGCCTTGGACGGGGACCATGATGACGGAGAAGCTGCCAACTAATGTTGCAAGTCAATGTTTGCGCCCAGTCTTCCATTTGGTACCTAAAAATACCGCCTCCTGCATAACCTTTACTCCCGGTATATCCTGTATTAATATTTCTCAATACATATTGCTAACTGAAATAGAGGGCGGCCGGGCCCGTCAATAGTCGCAACTCTTCGTCAGTATTCGAGGCGCCAATGGTGTACCCAGTGGGCAACTGTTGCAAAGGAAGAAGCTCTTGGATTGGGGGTGGGCTTCCCCGCATGCACACCGGGGTGCTGAGCAATTCTTGCGCCAAAGATTCATCGAAGGTGACATTTAAGGCCACGTCTTGGGCTTTTTGCTTTGCGAGGGAACCACGCTCATGGATACTGATGTACTTTTCCGCCAGTTGCATTGCTGTGTCGAGGCGTTCTTGGGCCGGAATTCTGCGCACTAAATTTTCGATGCAAGTGGCCACAAGTCGCCGTGGGTCGCTGTTCGAATGCTGCAAGCTCTTGAAGGCAGAGACCAATTCGATCAATAGAGCCTCTTGACCTGGAGGCCATCTGCACGCATACAAGATGAGGGATTTGATGATAAAGAGGGGGGACTCGCCATTTTGAAGCACAATTAGCGCATACTCCATGGCACGCGCAAGGTGATAGTCCAGATCTGCCGCTGTAAACTTCTCATTGTCGGCTTCGGGTTCAATGTCGCTGTCGTCTGAAAAGGGGATGTGCAGGTCCCATTTGCTTTGCAAGCTTTGGTCCTCTTGCACCACTTGACCACGTTCGAGCAAATTTTGACGGACTGGAGATGAATTCAATGCATGAGCACTCTGCGCATGGTCATGCTTGGCCTTCGTAGCGCGAGATGCCCGTTCTAGGCCTTGGGGCGAGGCTGCTTCGATGGCTGCAAACATCCGCGAAATGAAACGCGAGCTGCTTGAATGCAATGAATCAACCCGGGTCTTGTGGAGGTCCTTGATGAGCAGGCGTGCATCTTGCACGGTGACACTGGGCGGGTCACACTCTCCCACCTTGGAGATGCCATTTTCATACCTTGAGCTCATCAATTCAACCACGTTGACAGCAGCTCGCAAGTCGCCGGTTGCGTACTTGGCGATGCTGGCCATGGCGCCGTCGGAATACCACAAGAACTCGAGCTGCTGGCACCGCTTCCGCTTGATGTTCTGGAACAACACGGCCCTTTGGATCACCCGATGGACATCATGTTCGTCCAAGACGTGCAAACTGAAAACCTGGCATCGAGACATGATGGCGTGTCGAATACGCTTGCGGGACTCAAGCGTGGTTGCGCCGATGAACACAAAGTCGCCACTTTCAATGAACGACAAGAGAAAGTCCTGTTGCACGGAGGTAAACCGGTGGATCTCATCAATGAAAATCACCACGCGTAAGCGATGAGAGCCACGCCGAAGCCTAGTGCCGTTTTCACCCCGCAACTGACATACCAAGTCTTTTAACTCGTCCATGCTTGAGTCGGTGGCCGAGAGTTCCACAAACACGTAGTTGGCTTGGCCCGCCAATAGCCTGGCGAGCGAGGTTTTTCCGACCCCTGGGGGGCCACAAAGTATCATAGACGGTAGGTACCCCAATCGGAGGAAGTTTGTGATCTCGCCATTGGCTGAATTAACGAGATGTCCCTGACCAATGAAATCAGCAAGGCGCTTGGGTCTTATTAGCTCTGCCAATGGTAGTTGCAACGCTTCATGGGTGTCTTGTTGAGGACCCTCCATAGCCTGTGTCTAGTCGACATGTGAGCGGAGCGCTGCTCGCGATGTTGCACCGCTCCATGCACAACCCGAGGGCTTGTGGACAGGACTCAGTCTAGAAGTTCCAGAGCCCCGTCCCTAAAGCCCCTTAATGAGACCAAGACTGAGTTTTGAATCAATAAAATCCCTCAGGTTGGGAATAGAATAGATACAAGGTGTCATCGCTGTGCCTCACCTCTTTTGTTCCAGAGGTATTGGCCCCAGAGACATGGGACTATTGACTGCGTTGGACACTCGCCGTTTCTTTGTGGCCTTCGTATTTTCTGATATCGGTGTGTATACCGACGGGCTAGGCATGGCTCCAGCTTGGCTGCTTTTGGCTGAGGAAGAATTCTGTTCCCCTTGCAAGCCCATGGAAACGTACTTCCTGAGAGCTACAAGAGGTGAGCTTATGTTGTGGGCCATGCTGAAGTTCATCAACGGACTAAGCTGGCACATGATGTCACCAATACGTAGTAACCTTAGTGCATCGTCATTGAATCCCACCCCTTTAGCAACCCTCTCGCTCCTGCAACCGGTCAAGATGCTTTTGATGAAATTAGGCCCCTCGGCCTTGGCTTCGAGGCCGTTCCATATTCGCTCGAGAGCAGCTATTGACATTAGGCTTTCGTAGTTTATGATCTTAAACTCCATCAGACCAATCCGGAAATCTCGATTGAGTAAGATGCGACAATCCCCGGACGCGACACCCTTGGAGCCATCCACGTAGGTAAATGTGCTCGCAAAATGTGCCGCCAAGTACACGGAGCCATTGTTGAGTACCTGGAACTTGATCCCCGGAAGCGAGACTTGGAAGTTGGACACGTCACTTGACCGAACTGCCGCCACGAAAAATGGGGGCACCGTTGCTGCATTTAGGCGATACACATGCGGCAGATTTAAGCTCTGCTGCTCTGTCTTTACCTCCGAGTACGCAGTTTCCTCTTTTCGGGGCATAACTATACGAATCATGGCTGACGGCGCCGCATACGTCTCACACAAGCGTGCCCAAAACTCAACATTTGCAATCGACGCGTGCTGCTCGCTGGATATCAAGTCTATCAAGTCCAATACGCGCATTACGCCTGCATTGCCCAAATTTCTTTTGAACATCTTGGCGCTGATCTCTTGTTGATTGACCATCAGGGGCAGCGGAAAGCTCATTCGGACATTGTTTGGAACCCCTATTCCTCCAGGACCGAAGGTTGGGTGGCCCTGGCTATTCATTGAATGTGCTTGACTTTGATTTAGAGGTAGCTGGTATTCAGCTTGACTCTCAGCTTTAACTTGTTGCGATTGCTGTTGCTGTTGCTGTTGCTGTTGCTGTTGCTGTTGCTGTTGCTGTTGCTGTTGCTGTTGCTGTTGCTGTTGCTGTTGCTGTTGCTGTTGCTGTTGCTGATGTTGTTGATGCTGCTGATGTTGCTGATGCTGCTGATGCTGCTGATGTTGCTGATGTTGCTGATGTTGCTGATGTTGCTGATGTTGCTGATGTTGCTGATGTTGTTGTTGTTGCTGATGTTGTTGGTTTGGATGCTGCTGCCTGTTGGTGTCTTTCTTTTGGTTTTCAAGGGCTGCCCGCAGTGTATGCATATCCAGTAGACTCAGGTGGGAGCCGGGCTCCAGACTTATGTGTAGTGTCCCACTCGCACTTCCGGCGTCTTCGCCGGTACGGCTAGCGCTGGTCTGCATCATCACTGGTGTTGTGGGATGGTGCGAACTAGGCACCGTGGGAGTCTGCCTTGTTTTGAAAGATTCAACTGATGCTGGATCAGCGGGAACCAGCTGGACACGGGACATCTCTGGACGCTCGGCCATCATGTGGTGCTGTACCATCGGGGAATTCGGGCCATATGAAGAGTTGAATCTTTGGTTCATCGGAGCTATTGTGTAGGAGTTAGATGTTTCGGAGTTGAAGTCACCCATGTGACGCCTCTGGTCTAACGAGCCATTTGAGTTGAGGTCAGGGGTTGATTGTGACATGTGAGCTTCAGGAGGACGTCCAGCACAGAGCTCTCGACCGGGGGTTTTTTTGCTCGAATCGAGTCGAGGGCCGCTGATGGGAAGGGAAGATGGTGTAGTCAGCGAGCTCTAGGTGCCGAGATACTTGAAAGTATGGACGATGCAATATAAGGATTGGGAATTCAAAGTAGTATATACAGCAAGCCTCTGGAAGATTCTAATGTGCAGCCACGAAGTAAATCCAAAGAAGTCAACGGGTGTATGTTGAGAAAAACGTTTCTTGGGGTTATCGCGAAAAGAAGACGCACGGTTAAAGTTAACGAGCCAACGCAGCACGAATATTTTATTGGCCCGAAAGCAGTGCTTGCATTTTTCACTACGTAGCAGAGAAGCACTTTGGAGCGAAAGCAGGCCAGGGGGTAGGTTAGCTTCTTGAATCTGCGTTAGGGCCCAATCAAAAGAAGTGGTACTTCATTTAGCTTCAATGAAACATTTCTTCTCTATGCGACAAGGCAACAATCTCGTTTTCTATTGCCCAGAAAACGAACAATCACCTCCCGCACATCGCATGCTTCCTCTTTGTCCGCAAATAACCCCCAGACAATTATGGTCGTGTTCGTCCGAGCGTCAGTTAAAAGCGAGCACCGAGCACTCGGGCTTGCACACCCACCGCAGAAGGGCCTCGTGGTCCATAACCGGTCGCCGCGGCTTTAACGTGTGCTTAGTTTCCATGGAAGCTTCGTCGACGTTCTCCCTCGTTTTACCGGCTCTTCTTTTGAGCAACTTGTTCAACGTCTCCCTTTTTTCTTCCTCAAGCTGCCTTTCTTTGTAATGTGCTCTTTTGCGAGCGTTTTCTGCCTTGCGCTGCGCCATTTCCTCCGCGGTTTCTTTCTTCTTCAAAGCCGTCTTGCGGTTCAACGCCAAAAGTTGCTCGTCCATGCGTGCAAACATCAGGTCCTCGTAATTTTCCACTGGCTCCTCTTCTAGCTTGGCCCTCTGTCTCTCCGTAAGTCGCAGTTGGTTGGAGTTGTATTCATCCCCAGAATCGGGTTGTGTGCTGGCCTTTGTTCGTGTGCTGTTGGAAGCCGCTTTCGCCGATCTCTTGGGGATCTTCAACTTCACCGAAACCGCCTTCTTCGTTTGCTTCGGACGTGCCCTTTGCTGTTTTTTCGGCGGCTCTTCCTCGCTCTCCAAAAGATCCTCTTCGTCGTAAAACGCTAGTTGTCTCTTTCTGACTTCTCGGTTGGGCCGCGTCCCACGTGAGGGCCTTATTCTCACTGGCTCGGTTGCTTCGTACTCTTCTTCCAAGCCATCGCCATCATAGCTGGTGGATTGACGAAATTCCCCGTCAGCGGAATAATCGTCGTCTTCTACTTCTTCATCATCATCGTCCTCGTCCTCGTCCTCGTCCTCGTCCTCGTCTTCGTCCTCATCTTCTTCCTCATCATCGTTCAAGGCCATATCGCTCAAGTCCTCCGATTCACTTGCGGTGGCCCCTGGTGCAGGATCCGACTCCTCGTCTGTGTACTCTCTTGCTCGAGGCATGTTGAGTGGCGGGCTATTTGTCTGTAGATCGTATGCTCACGTTCCGTGTACGCACTCCATATGCACCGTGCCCCAACCACAACTGTCACGATGCACAACTGTCACGGTGCACAACTGTCATGATGCATTTGTTCTGTACGGCATGAGCTTTCGTTCGACCCCCCATTGAGGCTATGTGGAAAGATTTTGTTTTGCTGGTTTGTCGTCTTATTCTGTGAAGTCGGTCAGCTTTGTCGTCTTGTGGTTCTCCAGCTTTCCCCGAACTTCTCACTAACATGCGACTTCACAATAGAATCCCACCTGTATAGACTGTACTACGGCAAGTTGACAATGCTGTCACAAAAAGTTTGTCCCAACTTATGGTATTGCCTTCAATATTAGATATTCAAAATCGCCGCTTATACACTGCTTCAACCTTACGTCAATCCTCGATCTCTTTCATGCAGTCTATGCTATATCTATACCGAGGAATCAGCAGAGCCTAACCTAAAAGTGCCTGTAGATGAACACTGAGCTGTAATCAAAGCTAGCACGTGCGGATTAACGCTGGGCAATGACCATATGCTTATGCCTGTCCGCTCATGAACATACCCTTGATGCTGCGGACATTATTTTTGACTTCCAGAGCCAAATTAATAGGCGTGCCCGTCATTTGCGAGCCGCGGACGAGCCTGCCAATGAATAGCTTGGTCTGGTCAAAGAAAACCATGTCGACTTTACCTTTCAAGTCCTTGAGGGAATATTCGGTTACGTTGTAATGCAGCAAATGCGCCGTTTGAAATCCCTTGCATTCATTGAGGCGAGCCAGGAGTTTCTCTAACTTGGCCAAGACGCTGGCCTGGCCCAACGAATCGATTGGAGTTTCTGTAAGCTGCTGTTTTTTCAAGTCGTCGGTTTGGCAAACGCAGTCTGCATACCTCTTACCTGAGCCATCGCCACGGTCAATGCCCACGATGGGTATGTGGCTCACTCGACTGATGGCCAAGAGGTATAGGTCCCGTAGTTGGCGCCTGCATGCTTCTAGAAAATCAAGCCGCTGTTCTGTGACACGCTCCATGAGGGGTTTAATGGCCACGAGCCCAACTAAATAGGCCAAAATAACACTCACCGCCGAGCTTCTCGTCAATGTAAATAGGAATTTGAGCGTGTTGGATGTTTGCCGCCTGGTGGTGTAAGAGCTTGCATCGAAAGCGGTCTCTGGAATAGTGAGTATCGGCACTGACATTTCGGCGCAAAAAAAAAATGCGGGGAAAGAATGGTTGAGTAGCGTCAGCGTGGTGTCAGGAAGTGTGGACGTGAAGTTGAAAAGTGCCAGTTGAAGTTTTGGGAGGAAAGTACGTGGGGTACAGGACGCGATAGCCGAGGCGCGGAGGTACGGGTGCTTGGTGTCTGAGATGCTCTTTATCTATATACATATGCTATTCTATGAAGTCGCCGATACCTTCGGTGTACGGCATTTTTTTTCTTGTATCAGTATCTTTTTTCTTGGAGTGTTTCTTAGGAGGGCCTGCTTTGACGGGCCTCGGGGAGCCCCGCGTCCTGCCCCCAGAACCCGCCGCCAGGTCCTTGGGGGCTGAAGCTTTTGTCTCGAGGTTTTCTGCACGATGCTTCTCTATGCTAAGTTTTTTTCGGGTCTCTGACCGCTTTTCTAGACGCCGGAGCGTCTCCTCATTGGGCACCCATTTGGACTTCAAGATTCGGCGGATGCTCTCTGGGTTCACGTTGAAGAAGTCTGCAATCTTAGCTGTTGTGATATGCGGAGCTCGCTGCTTGAGCTCACGTATGTCGTTCATCTGCTGCCTTGAGAGTTTATGCGTGGGGTTCCATTGTCCGTACCGCCTTCGAAGCGCTTGCTCTCTCTTCTCCCACTCCGGGGCCCTTCGAGCCTTTTCTTTTTCCAGCTGAATGACCTTGCGCCTAAATGCTTCCTCTGCGGATGGTGGTTTTGTACTGTAGTGACACCTTGCTAGCCACAGACGGGCGGTACAATGTCGAAGGATCAGCCACATGATTTGCTAAAAGCACCCATCGCGCCGGGAAATGGCCGTGCGTCACAAGCTCGCCATCACGTGACCACACTTTTCCCCTGACTCCGGGAGCAGTGGCGGCCCTACGGCCCTGGTCTCCTTCGCTTCCTTATCCTGTGCTTCTACAGTAGTTTCTTATGATAATAGGCAACACCATCGTAGACTCCTCAAAGCCCAAGGGATAAGATAGTGTCGGCCAGGATGCGCACCTGCAATCCTGCATAAACTCCCTAGGCTATTCGAAAAGAGGATACCGATCCTCTGTTATGCACACTCAAGCCAGCCAAAGTGACATTCTGCTCCTTCGTTAAACGGTTGCGCTATTATTTACAACTTATCCCAATTGTGCTCAAACAGCCCTGAAAACGCCCTAGTCCAAGCTCCCGGAGGAACCCCTTCACGCTAAGCAATGAATTTTCTTCGAATGTTCATCGGAGCATCTCCCACAGACGAGGTGGCCAGCATCGCATTCGGGAAGTTCTTCCTTTCGCGGTCCTCTCTGTCACCCAAGGGAGCTCTTGAGTGTTTATTCAACGACTCAAGTCTTACCATCAAGAAAACCATTAAACCCTTCTGCTATCAATTGTCAGTGACGCGGGCGTACCAAGAGGGGGAAGCGAACTCGCAGTCCACTGATGACGAGGAGGAAGACGATGACGTGCATTCTGCATCGAAGGACTTCGGCAGTAATGACGAGAGGCTTTTTTACATTAATCAGGATTTAAATGCCATGCTATACACCAAAAGCGACGGCACACGGGTGATATCGTGGAGGGATATCAACGGCGATGAGGGCGAAAGGCTTGAGTTTGTGGTGGACGAAGATGTGCGTGCCAATGAAGTGACGAAGTTCATGCACACGCTATTCAAATGCCTTTACGAGGGAAAGTATGGGAAACTGGCTGCGGGTGTGCTGGAGAAAGAATTGAGGGGTGAGTTTGCGTCAAACACCCAATGGGAGCAGCAAGCAGTTTCCAGTCCAATCTCTCTACTAAAGGGCATCGACGCATTGAGCACGAACCTTGGAAACGTTTCGTTGCATGATAATTCCCGCGGCGCACGACCCGAGTCTGACCTATCGTCGGTAGACACCTTTAAAGATGCCTCAAGCATCCCTTACCACATCTTGCAGACGGGCATCGAATTGACAGGAAAAAGACTATATGCCTTTGAAGCCGAGTTGCGCGTGTACGACAACTGCACAGACCAGTTCTGTGTTCTTGTTCCTCAAGACGAATTCAGCATAATAAAGAAGGGACCTAAAGAATACTTGATGGCAAACACTAGCCCAAAGACCTCAGTTAGTGTGCCCATTTCAACGGCCATGCGCCCCTTTGTTAGGGAAGATGCCTTATCATTCATTTTCACGCACAGTGTCAAAGATTCAGAAGAAATTAGCGACTACTCTCTCCTTCTTCACTTTACCTCGTTGAAGCGCCTTGAGGATTTTGAAGATGCATTCTTTAAAGTGTTCAACGAGGTTGCAGGGAACCAGAGAATTGCTCAGCAAGGACCAGAGAAGTAGTCAAGCCCGTCTCAGCGACACCATACTGATAGCTTTAATACTAACTGCGGAGCGTGAAAGCCTTCTTGAGCTCATCCCAAAGAAGCACGCGGAAGGCGTTGACACGGTGCCAAGTTGTCGGGGAGTAGTCATGTAGGCGCATGTGAGTGCCATTCTCGGGGGACTGTTCTTCAAGAGGAATTCTGTTAATACGAGCATGGACACGACGCACCCACGAATGAAACATGGGAGACGACATGATTCTCTGAAAGAGAAGCTCTTCCAACGGGGGCGGTCTCATTTGATGGAGAAGAGTAATGAGAAGAAGGGGGCCGCGCCTTGTGAGGTCGTGCACGCCGCGCGCTGAAGTAGTACGTGTGCTCAACGTACTCGGCGCGACTACTCAACTAACAAGATGATCAGCGACGATGAGTTGAACAGTGTGGTTTTGACCTTTGGTTTTGTGTCTGTTGCATTGATTCTTATTTACCAAGCTATCTCCGTGAACTTCAAGTCCGGAGCTCAACGTGCTTAGGGCACGGAAGCGACGCTCAAGTGACACGGCTCACGACCTGTGGCCGGCAAATGAGGCGACCAGCACAGCGAATATGGGAGATTGGTCCAATATTGGGTCGCAGAAATTCCGTCAAGCAACAAGACCTAAATATATGGCCTGGTGCATACGTGTTAATGTTGAAAAGCAGTTGCTGCGGTGACTAATGAGGAGTTCCCTGGCACATAATTTACTGAATATATGGCTTACGGCGCATGTGTAGAGAGATAACGTAACAGGAGAGCCACGCGGCCGAAATCCATGGAGTATGTCTAGAGAAGTAATGATCCCAGCATATGTCTCGGGTTAATGGTGCTTTGCCGGAACGAGAAGCGGTGGGTTAAGATGGTTGGTTCAAATTGGTAGAAGGCTCCAAAGACGAGCCTTCTGGGTTGGATTAACACCGACCATTGGGCTGGAAAGAGGAGTTTTGGCTTTGATCGACAGAGAGTCGTGATGAAATGAGCACTAATAGTGGGACAGTTTGGTCAGTGTCGCAGTTCCTGGCACAGCGGCCAGCCTTTACTGTTTTGCTGGTAGAGTTCTGACATCAGCAGCACTGCTTAATTTAGGTAAAATCTGTATGCATATGTGAATAATGCATGATGGTTCTTTACAATCTCTGCCTTGAAAAGTATAAAATAATGGCGGTACGACTCAGGCCAGATTTGTCCTTGATTCTGGCGTCGATTGAAAAAATCGCGTTTGTAGGGTAAGTTATGGGAAATCGAACTTGGCCAGCGAAGCTTCTTAGAAAAGGTTTACGCATAAGCCGGCCGAAAACATATAAAAAGGTTGAATTGAATGCGCGTACATTCCCCCCCAATTCTTCCCTCTTGGTCCCGTATTGATAGTTTGCAAAGGGCTAAGTCCCCTTGCCTTCTGGCTGACGTGCACGCTTTGCGATGGACCCGTGTGTGCATGAACACACCTGCGACAGCGCACATTTCACCACTTATAGTTAGAAGGGCCGGCGGACCCTTGGGGTTGCTTCTAAAACATAAGGTATCTCGATACGTTTCAGTGGGTTTACTTGAAGATGCAACTCAAAGAAAAGGGTAGAGAGCGACATAGTGTAGGATGCAGAGAGTATAATAGGGTAGGATGCAGAGAGTATAATAGGGTAGTGAACATGGTGCGGCGAGGACGCGAGGCGGGATTACTACATTGGTGGACGATTTCTGGATATGACGAACTCATACAGTTATGGGGTATCTGTGAAGGGCTTCAGGAATTAATGCGGGGTCCCAGAGCATGACACTCGAAATAGAATGCTAGTAATGTGGGAGATGCTTGGTTAGCCTGACCCAGTAAGTGCCTGCGTCAGGACTGCGACCTTGAGGCGCTCAAGATTCAGAATACCCGCGGTCCTAATCGTCAACCCACCCATTCCACTGTATGGCGGAGCCAATTTGACAGATTTCCACAATCTTGAGTCTGAAGACGGGTTCCAGGCCATGATGAGGCTGACCATGGACCAAGTGGTGGACCGGCGAGCTGTCTCCGGAAATAAAGCGGGAAGTAAACATCGGCGTAGCACGTGCGTCAATTAATACGCTTCACCGGCTAGTCCAAATTCACCTACAGGTCCACTAAGACCAGCCCCTGAAATGCCCCAAGATTTAAAAGTGTCCCAAGTCTTCAAAACGCCCAAAGATCTAAGAAATCCTTGAGAAGGCACAAGAATGGGCCCAAAACGCAGTGAGGAAATCATAAAACGTCAAATTCCTGAATGCCAGCCCATTGTTAGTCCAACAGTGACCAGCAATATGGATAGAGGCTTTTCGTTATCCTTCATTAGGCCTGTCCTCATTAAAGAAACTAGATGTTTCGAGTGGTTCTCGAGTACAAACCGGGTTGAAAGATTTCTGGCAACACGCATGTTTCAACAACATTTTTCTTCGAAATGGGGTTCATAATGACCAAGAATGGCCTCATATGAACGGCTTTTCTACCAAATATTGGACTCCCAGATACCTCCAAATTATGGGGCTGGCAGGCCGCGCCTGGATCCACCAAACGAGGCGATCCAAGCGAGCCAGGATTGGGGCTCGTGCACGGTCAAGGCTTAGACATTATGGCACCATCGAAGGGCCACTTTTTGCCGACGTGCTGAGAGCATTGCATATATGTTCGGCGGAGCGCGTGCTCGAGAGGCCCCGTGGCACACTGTACAGTGTGCCACAATACTTGTGTGGTAGACGGGGAAACGCCACTGCAGCCACCGGGATCACATGGGCAAGAAAGCCCATTGTTCATGTCACGGAGGTTAGTTGCACTACCGCCATTGTACTGTGCGAGCTTGCAAGTACATCTCGCACTGCAGACGCACCCTTGGCGTATGAGGTAACGAGCATCACGCACAGGCATGACCAGCCGAATGCTAAGCGAACGCTCTGGGGGGCTCCACTTGTCCGCACCAGCAGCGCCAGCAGCAACTACCCCGACCCGCGTAATATGGGGCCATTCTGTACGTGCACTCTGTACGTGCGCTCTGCACGTGGATATACTCTCATAACCTGAGACTCTTGGCCAAGTTATTGGGGTCTCACCTGTCCTCTGCCGAGCGTGGTTACCAATAACCCATTGTTTCTTGACAAGCCGGGGCCTCCCGATGGCTCTTTGTCTCGATGTATCTATTTAGTGCTCATTGGGCCCCTATGAACATGTGTCACTTTGGGGGCAGGGCTCCCTGGCCCACCTATTTCCCCATTGATGCTTCCCCCGCCCGCCACACTGGCCGTTTTGATCCAGACTCATGCGGAAATTACCCCGAGCCTCTGGCGTGTATGTAGTGGGTGCTCTATCTCTCGCGCACCAAGGAGCGCAAATTTAACGAATTGCGGCTTCTTTTGGAAGCTTTAACCACACCGCAGCCATTCCACATGGAGGTGCGTCATGATGACATCCCGCGATACTTGGGCCTCGCCGGGGCATTTCTTTTTTAAAACCACCCATGCCGAGTGTGGGGATGCGGTTTTGCTTGCAACTACTCTTTTCAACTAGTCGCTTCTTCTCAACTGTCTGTTTGGACTGTCTGTTTGGACTGTCTGTTTGAACCGACTGTTTTGTTAGTTGCTGGCGCTGCCCCTGCCTTCCCGCCACGCACTCTCCACCGCTCTCTGCGTAGCGGGCCCCGCTTCCACCCCTTCACACTCCATCCGCTTCACCCGAAAGCACGGAATTTTCCTGGCTCTTTTCGTCGAGTCTTGAACAATTCCATATTCTCGGGCCGCATCAACCACTCTGGAGCACGGCTTCTTCAGTGTGTTTCGTTTGTGTGGGGTTCCCAACGCGCCGCCTGCTTGCACTGACTTATGACCACCTTCCAATTTTACCAGAAGCGGACGCCTGCCACGCTAGATGAGGTACTATATCCCGACTGCGCCACTGCGCCTCGCAGACCCTGCGACCGTGAATCGTTTATCCGCTTCTTGAGCTCGTCGCACTGCTTAGAGAACCTCGAGTTCGTCTTGGAGATCGATACCTTCGTCTCTTGGCTTCACGGTGTCACTCTGGGTCTGGACCTACTAGAAGACGTGCAAAATACCCGCGTAGTGTGGCTCGCGTCCAAGTGGTCCTCCATCTACCACTTGTATTTACACCCGGACGGCGCGAAGGAGGTAAATGTTCCAAATATCGTGCTGGGGAAGTTCCGGCCCGACATCATTCCAAAATTGAGCGATTTGCACGAGATAAGAAGCTTGACATATGACCTTCTAATGGTCAATTATATGGACTTTTTGAGCCATATCCGAGAAATTGAAGCTGACATGGCCATAAGACGCCGCAAACTGGACATGGTCAGCCCGGAAGCGGTGTGCACGCCGCAGCATTCTGTTTCGCCCTTTGAAAAGTCGTCCTTCATTTGGCCCGTGAGCCCGGACTTGGCCTCCCGATCGTCTGAAGAGGAAACAAACGTGCCTGTTTCTTCTGGCCGAAGTGGCTCTGCAGGCACAATTTCCACCCGAACGTCATCTCGTGGTTCTTCCATGGGGTCCATCTTCGATAGCATAAAGGAACACACTGGCTACAACAAAACCATGCAAATATTGCGGACGCGCAGAACTTCGCTGGAAAGACACGAGAGCTTTATACAATAACTTCGGACGCTCACACTGACTAGCTAGTTCGCTTGCGGTTGTAAACACTGCACTTCTTCATTTATAGAGGTTAATAGAAAGCAGAATAGTAATGGCCCACGAGCACTTGTAGAATCTAGAGCAGCGTTGTGCCTATGCTCAAAGGCTATGTGTTTTAAGATCTGGCACGGTCCTTGAGCTTTTTCAACTCCTCGTCGGACTCGCGATTGCCTCGTTCTATAATAAGGCCCTTCAAAAGGCGATTTTCCGCCTCGAGGTCGTCAATCTTGACCTCGAAGCTCTTGATGGCCTTCGTGAGCTGGTCGATTTTTTCCTCCATGTCTTTTTCTTTCATTTTTTTCTTGACTCTGAACCGTGCACTGGCCGCCGTGTTCCTGCGACGCTTGTCCTGATCCACCCTCGCCGTCGGCTGGTCCACATCAAAGTAGCTTTTTCTCACATCTAACTGGTTCCCGGCAATGCTGGAGCTCGCACTGCTATTATTTGAGCTGTAGTTGGGAGCCAGGTTGCTGATGCTGGACTGATACAAAGAGGTATCTTCTGGCTTGACCTGCAGGGCAAACTCGTTCATAGCTTGGGTATTTCCACTCACCAGTGGATTAGGCTGCGCCTGCGCACCTTTGGTGGGAGTTCCCGAGGCACCAGATAGCGAGGACTGATGTTGTGCTATAAGTGCACAGAGCAAGTCGATATGGGTTTGCGAGAGTCCTGCTCGCTTCAAAGACGACTTGGCCCCGGGAGGTACAGGGAACTTGGGAAGACCAGAAAGGTCGGGAAGACCATCAGAGCCAGTATCTCCTCTAACGCTATGCATTTGCAGCAGCAGCACACCAGGGTTACTGACAGAAGGCCTGGGTGAGACCTGGAGAGAGGGCGGTTGCTCTCGAGCATCGTCTTGATCTAGATATCCTAAGTGGGGGTTATGAGCGAACACGTTACTCTGAGCTTCGCTGGAACCAGTGCCTTGGTGGATAAAGGGGTCTGTAGTAAGATGCTCGTGTACATTGTGACTCTGGGATTTGCCTCGTTTTGTGGATTGAATTTTGTCATTCAATGTCAGTGCTAATTGATGGCCACGTGTATTTCCAGCATCAACCGGGGCCAAAAGACCATGGGAAGTGGTATCATCGTGGGCCATTCCCGCCATACCATCGTGCTGAAACCAGTTGTTCTCAAGCTGATTATTCGAGGCTGGAAGCTCCCGGAAGGACACGGGTAGGGGGTCGTACTTTTCATCGTCATGATTGCGGAAGTCCTGGTTGTCATCGTCATCGGCAGGGACGTCTGGCTTTTCTTCATCGGCAAAGATAAACGAGTCGTCGGCAAATGCCGCCAAATCAAGTGAGAGCTGGCCATCCACGTCCAAGTTCGGGGTATCTTGATTGATAGTAAAGCTGTCAATGTAAACCAACTGATCGATCAAAGCCGCTGACGTTTCTTGCATGGCGGAAGTGGACGAGAAATGAGAAGGGAGCGCTCAAATGTAGGGGCCAGTATCACGTATTAAGCTTTTGGGTCTTGTTATGTTCGCTTGTTGCTGCCTGGGGGACAGGGGGAAGACTTGAAGAAAAACAAGATTAGGTTGACTGAAGATAACAGGCAAATAATGTCTGGCAAGCAATGTCAGGCAAATAATGTCAGGCAAATAATGCCAGGCAAATAATGTCAGCAAACAGGGATTGATAAGTAATGACTGATAATGCCTGGTAGACAGGACAGATGAGGACAGAGAGACACAGACGGGCGCAGTTTGTAAACAGCAGAATAAGAAGAAGAGGCTGTTATGCAACCAAGTGGTAACAATCTAACATATGGTGAGCAAATTTCTTATGTGCCATTAGCAGACTGTGGAGTCACCACGCGGTACCAGAACGAGCATGGGGTGCAGTGAACAAGGGTGCGGAAGGTAGATTGTGCGATATCACGTGCGCACAGATCAAGGAGATATGCTCGCAAAGTCACGTGCTGAGGTCATGACAGCAATGCACATGTAGATCTGAGCCATAGACGCACGCAGAGGAGAAAAAATCATCTGGTACGGAAACGCTAATGTGCCAGTAAGAGAATGGGTCAGAGTTTGAACATTGATGGCTCTGCTGGGCTTTACTCTCTTCTTTTTTGTTTCCGTAGATGTTGTATCTTTTTAGGCGTGGTGTTGGAGACTCCCGGAGGCACAGGCTTGTCCTTGAAGTTGACAGGAGCGTTCGTGTGCGTTAAAAAGCGGGTAATCTGCATGCGGCTAACTCCGCGGGGTGAAAAATTATCCCAAGATTTGCAGCGCGCGCATCTACATCAGCAGTCGACGATGCATTCTACATCGGTAGGTTGAAGAGATGTGTATTATAGTGCAATGGCGCAAAATGCGCCCTCGGTAGAGAGAACGTCAATTGAAGCAATGGTGTAGAATTGTAGCAATTGGAGAAGAATTGAAGAGCCCACTATGTAACAAGCTTAGCCTGGAAGCATATTTTGACTAATGACGCTAGCGCCGCTAACAGATGCTTCACTTGCCCTTGTTCTGGGCTCTCAACTTCAATGGCGACTGGTTGACCGCCCTCAACCTGTACTCGGCAAAGGTTCTGAACGAGTTACCGGCGGAAGGCTGCCACTTCTTGGCCGCGGGGGTGGGCTTGACTAAGGAGCTGAACAGGACCACGCCCTCCTTTTGGAAGGCTCTGACTGCGGTGGTTGACAAGTTTCTGATCATTGTGAGGGGTATAAGAATTAAAGTGCTTCTGTGAAGGGATCAGTGGACACGGAAGCCAAGAAGTAGTGGTAATGCTAGAGAAAAGAGAGGAGATGTGGACGGTGGTCTTGTTCTTATATATATGGGTGCGCACCGGATGCAAAAATCAAGCCATCTTGACCCCTCACCGCTTACAAATTGCGCAAAGATGCGCTAATCCGTCCAATGATAGGCGCGACCGCTTGCGTGCTGCGACTGCAAAAATTGCGACTCGGCCTTGCACCTCCGCCCGTATCGCGCCACACATTAGAATGGGTTAATTTGAGAACCACGAAAAGGGGGAAATTAGGAGAGCGAACATAACGCAAACAGAAAGCAACTAAACAAAGCGCAATTAATTAAGACTCAAGTAAACTGAGCACATGTAAACAGAAGGAGAAAAGCAGAGTCCATAGCGATTAAGACTACCGTTGCAAAATAAAACTGGGATGCCAAGGCATCAACCATTATACCCAAAGAATAGAGCCAGTACATTGGTATGGGAAACAATGTGGGGCCAGTGCCCCTAATGCTGGAGTTTTTGGAATAGAAAGTCTTGTAGTTAAATTATCGGTTAAATCTTTGGTAAGTCTTTGGTAAAATCTTTGGTAAGTCCTCGGTCAGGTCTCTGGTCGAGTCTTGCGTCTTTCAGTGCTCTCAATCTAATGTCCAAAGATGACCCCATATAGAGCTGTGGTCAAGAAACAGAGCAGCTTTCACTCTTGCTTTTGGATCATGAAAACACCATTCAGCCGATTCATGTCAATATATCGTCAATGACGCAAAGCATTGCCGGCCACGACCCTACGGATAATAGCAAGACATAGCTTCAATCCAATCATAAGGATTAGCGTGTTCAATCAGATGTTTGGCAAGCGGGCACGACTGTTGTCACACTTCTCTCTCAAAGGAGAATAATGTTTGTGACTGTCGACGCAGGGAAGAACTAACGGCGTTATTTCTACCTGTCATACTTTTTGCCACCAGGAAATATCTCTTCTTTACGTAGAAGCGGGGAAGATGATGAAGTATGGCATATTCTTGGGCAACATACCTGCACCCTCTCAAACATGAAAGGCAAGCCACGGGAAGCCACTCTTAACAGTTTGCAGGATATTTCTCTCTCAAAGACCAGAGGCTAATTGGTGTGCATGGGTCCACGGCGCCATTGGGGATATATCCTAAAGGTTTGATTGATGGGGGTTTAATGAGGACTAATGAGGACTAATGAGGACTAATGAGGACTAATGAGGACTAATGAGGACTAATGAGGACTAATGAGGACTAATGAGGACTAATGAGGACTAATGAGGTCTAATGAGGTCTAATGAGGTCTAATGAGATCTAATAAGATCTAATGACCTCTGAAGTTTAAGAAGAGTTCAGTAAAGGATTGTATAATATTTTGGGACATTTGGCCAGAACGTGTGGTTCAGTGCTAATTGTCCACATGGGCTGTGAAGCAGGCAATATACATCAACGGGTGGCTAGATTGGTGAAGCATCTCACCCATAGCAAACCTTGTGACTAAGCCTTACTTCAAAAATAGTCCTGAACAACTCATCGACCGTGGCAAGTGGCACAATGCCGTGGGGCATATGCCTGCTCGCTGGTAATCTGTGTCCAATGAAATGTGCGCGGACTCCTGCACGCTTCTCGGGCTCCTGCAACGCCCTCGGACTTTTATGACTCAATACTGCCTCATCGCACACGCAATGTGGATCGGACAGGCGCTGGCAAGACACATGGCCTTGAGCCACGAGGCGGCGCCGTTGTGATTCACGGGCGTCGCGTATGGGCAAACGCTGTCACGTGCCGTCACGTGGCGCCGTGTCGGATGTAGCAGACAGGGTTTCCCATCGGGCCGGTCGACCCTTTTCTCGGCCCTCATGCCTGTAAAATTCCGTGGCCTGTTTTCTGACGTTGGCACCGACGTCAACGAGTGCGCATATTTGGATCAAATTTTTTTTGCTCGGAGAAATAACCCCAGCGTCGGAGTTCCCAGTGCTCGCCGAAACACAGGAGTGCACACGGGTCCATGTCAGGATGAGTCAGGATAAACTGTCCAAGGACAGTGCTCTCCGCCCACCTATTTTTCTGCTTTCGGCATCACTTTGCTTCCGCTGTTTTGTCTCCGGTGCTAAATTGCTTTAGAATCCTCTTTTTTACGCTGCCCCGGTCCGCCCTTTTGTCAGACTACACTTGCCCCTCGCACAAGCCTGCACTGGGAAGATGCGCGTCTGCAGGAATTCTCCACCTTATCACAGCGCCCGCCTATAAATTGCCCCATCCACCTATAAAT
Source organism: Metschnikowia sp. UFMG-CM-y6306 (assembly GCA_009756535.1). Taxonomy (NCBI): domain Eukaryota; kingdom Fungi; phylum Ascomycota; class Pichiomycetes; order Serinales; family Metschnikowiaceae; genus Metschnikowia; species Metschnikowia sp. UFMG-CM-y6306. The sequence continues at coordinate 72,925 of WFIW01000011.1, read as the reverse complement.
TGACCCGTCTCCCTGCTTCCTCACTGCACCCCCATTTTGCCATGTCGCTCGCTACACCTTCAGCTGCGCCAAAGGGCAAGCTCAACCAGATGAGAAGAGAATCTACGGTGCTAGGCCCCATGAACAAAATCCTCGTGGCCAACCGTGGTGAAATCCCTATTCGAATCTTCCGAACCGCTCATGAGTTGTCCATGCAGACCGTGGCCATCTACGCTCACGAGGACAGGTTGTCCATGCACAGATTGAAGGCCGACGAGTCCTATGTTATTGGCAAGAAGGGCCAGTACTCACCAGTGCAAGCATACTTGCAAATTGACGAAATTATTGCCATTGCCAAGAAACACGGGGTTAACATGATCCACCCGGGCTATGGCTTCCTCTCGGAGAATTCTACATTTGCTAGAAAGGTGGAGGAAGCTGGAATTGCCTGGATTGGCCCCTCGTACGAAACCATCGATGCGGTTGGTGACAAGGTGTCGGCCAGAAACTTGGCCATCAAGAACAATGTTCCGGTTGTTCCCGGTACCCCCGGACCCATTGACTCTGCAGACGAGGCAGCCGAGTTTGTTGAGAAGTACGGCTTTCCTGTCATCATTAAAGCCGCTTTCGGTGGTGGTGGCCGTGGTATGAGAGTCGTCAGAGAAGGCGATTCCATTGAAGATGCATTCAACAGGGCCAAATCCGAGGCTTTGACCGCTTTTGGAAATGGAACTTGTTTCATCGAGAGATTCTTAGACAAGCCAAAGCACATTGAAGTGCAGTTGCTTGCCGACAACTATGGAAATGTCATCCACTTGTTTGAAAGAGACTGCTCTGTGCAAAGAAGGCACCAAAAGGTGGTGGAGATCGCACCCGCTAAAAGCTTGCCCAAAGACGTACGTGACGCAATCTTGACTGACGCGGTGAAATTGGCACTGTCTTCCAACTATAGAAATGCTGGTACTGCGGAGTTTCTTGTTGATGAACAGAACAGACACTACTTCATCGAAATCAACCCTAGAATTCAAGTGGAGCACACAATCACCGAAGAAATTACCGGCGTTGACATCGTGGCCGCTCAAATCCAAATAGCTGCCGGTGCTTCTTTGCAGCAGTTAGGCTTGCTCCAAGCTAAGATAACCACTCGTGGGTTCGCTATTCAATGCAGAATCACCACCGAGGACCCAACAAGGAATTTTGCTCCTGATACCGGCAAGATAGAGGTTTATCGTTCTGCCGGAGGAAATGGTGTCAGATTGGACGGAGGAAATGGTTTCGCCGGCTCGGTCATTTCTCCCCATTATGACTCCATGTTGGTGAAGTGTTCTTGTTCAGGATCTACATATGAAATCGCCAGAAGAAAGATGTTGAGATCATTGATTGAGTTCAGGATCAGAGGCGTCAAGACCAATATTCCTTTCTTGTTGGCCTTGCTCACCAATGAAACTTTCGTTGCCGGAGACTGTTGGACTACTTTTATTGACGATACTCCTTCATTATTCCAAATGATGAGTTCCCAAAACAGGGCTACCAAATTGTTGAGCTATCTAGGTGACTTAGCTGTCAATGGTTCATCCATTGCAGGTCAATCCGGTCTTCCTAAACTCACAACAGAGGCCTTGATTCCCAACTTACACGACACTGTCACCGGCGAAGTCGTTGACGTTGACTCGCCTCCTCCAAGCGGCTGGAGACAAGTTCTTCTCGAGTCTGGTCCAGCAGAATTCGCCAAAAAGGTTAGAAACTTTGATGGAACTTTAATCACCGATACCACTTGGAGAGATGCACACCAGTCATTGTTAGCCACTCGTGTGAGAACAGTCGACTTGTTGAATATCGCTCCAACCACGGCGCATGCCTTGGCTGGTGCATTCTCCTTGGAATGTTGGGGCGGTGCCACCTTTGACGTCAGCATGAGATTTCTTCACGAGGACCCATGGGACCGGTTGAGGAAGTTGAGAACTCTCGTGCCAAACATCCCATTCCAGATGTTGTTAAGAGGTGCTAATGGTGTTGCGTACTCCTCATTGCCGGATAATGCAATTGATCAATTTGTCAAGGAGGCAAAGGAAAACGGTGTTGACATCTTTAGGGTCTTTGACGCTCTTAATGACTTGGAGCAGCTTAAGGTTGGCGTTGATGCCGTCAGGAAGGTTGGTGGTGTCATAGAGGCCACCGTATGTTACTCAGGTGACATGTTGAAGCAAGGCAAGAAGTACAATTTAGAGTACTACTTGGATGTGGTTGATAAGATCGTCGCCATGGGTACCCACTTCTTGGGCATTAAGGATATGGCCGGAACCTTGAAACCAAAGGCAGCTTCGCTTTTGGTGGGTAAGATCAGGGCCAAGTATCCCGACTTGCCAATTCACGTCCACACACACGACTCTGCTGGTACTGGTGTCGCAAGTATGGATGCTGCAGCCAAAGCTGGAGCGGATGTGGTGGATGCTGCATCGAATGCCATGTCCGGAATGACGTCTCAGCCATCCATCAGTGCGTTGATTTCCTCTTTTGATGCTGACATTAAGCACAATTTAGATGAGGACTTGGTCAGAGAGTTGGATAACTACTGGGCTCAGATGAGGTTGTTATATTCTTGTTTTGAGGCTGACTTGAAGGGACCGGACCCTGAAGTTTACCAGCACGAAATCCCCGGCGGACAGTTGACCAACTTGATTTTCCAAGCTCAGCAATTGGGATTGGGTGAGAAGTGGCTATTGACCAAGGAAAACTACAAGATCGCCAACCGTCTTTTGGGGGATGTTGTCAAGGTCACCCCTACATCGAAGGTGGTAGGAGACTTGGCGCAGTTCATGGTGTCCAACAACCTTACCGAGAAAGACGTCAACAAGTTGGCTGCGGAGTTGGATTTCCCAGATTCCGTGTTGGACTTCATGGAGGGTTTGATGGGTACGCCATATGGAGGGTTCCCCGAGCCTTTACGAACCAACATGTTGAGCAACAAGAGAGTGAAGCTCGACAAGAGACCCGGATTGACATTGCCCCCAGTGGACTTCGCTAAGGTAGAGGAGGAATTGACGTCCCGCTATGGAGACCACATCACTCAGTGTGACATTGCCTCCTATGTTATGTACCCCAAGGTGTACGAAGGCTATAGGGCAATGGTTGAGAAGTTCGGGGACTTGTCTGTGTTGCCCACGCGGTACTTCTTGAAGCCCTTGAACATAAGCGAGGAGATTCTGGTGGACATTGAGCAAGGCAAAACGTTGATCATCAAGTTGTTGGCAGTTGGAGAAATTTCCAAGACCACCGGTACACGGGAGGTATTCTTTGAATTGAACGGTGAAATGAGATCTGTTAGGGTTGAGGACAAGAAGGTGTCGGTGGAACACATCACGAGACCCAGAGCCAAGGAGCAAAACGACGTGGGAGCGCCTATGGCGGGAGTGATTGTGGAAATCAGAGTCAAGAAAGATCAGGAAGTCAAGAAGGGAGACCCTATTGCCGTGTTGAGTGCAATGAAAATGGAAATGATCATCAGTTCTCCCGTGGAGGGAAAGGTCGGGGAACTTCTTATCAAGCAAGGCGACTCGGTGGACTCTGGGGACTTGTTAACAAGCATTGCAAAGTTGGAACTGCAGAATGCGTCTCAATGAATAGCCACAGTCAAGACTAGAAGTGGATAATAGATAGAATGTTGAAACAATCGTACGTGTTAGCACATGACAGCTGATGAATACGATACATCAGGTGGTAGCGGGATCTATCATTTGCGGGAACGCTTGGCCTCCGGTCTCGGCAGGCCCAGTAGCGAGTCAGCAAGAGCCTTGTTCTCGGCCTCGAGAGCTCGGAGTTCGTCCTGCAACCTCTGCTCCTGAGAGAGAAACTGCTCCACCTGCTGACTATTGTCCTGGGGTCCCTCCCAGAGAGGGTCCCTCAAGGCGGCCTCGGTAAAGCGGGTTTGATTCAAGATCTTAATCCAGTCGCCCAAGAGCGCGGACGTGTTTTCCGAAGCTGCTTTGGACTTGGAGATGTCTTTCAGGGCCTTCTGTATGGTGTCTAGAAGGATATCTGCGGTGGCATTAAGAGATACGAGTTGCTCCAACTCGCTTTCCAACGCTAGTTGACGGGACATGACAGTGTGTAAATTCGATGGTTGTTTTGGACGGCCACCTTATGTAAGGAAACCGCTGCAAGAGGTAAGACGTAAGCCCAATAAGGAACCTTGTGAGGTAATACGCAGCGTAAGCAGCGGAGCAAGACGTAACGTAGATCTAAGACACAAGAATGCGAGAATATAGCACTATTCGGGAGCAAGACCTTGTGCTGCACCAGTAACAATCTGGGAGTCACTGTGCTGTGAGTGTCACGTGGTGGTTGGATTCAATCAGTTGGAGGGATCGATTTAACCGATTGGCGGGTTCTGATATGCGTGACCGTGGGAGCAAGCCTGTGAGCCGAAGAGTTTGAGAGCTTGGTTGAGCCTCGACAAAGGGTGAGATATTGCAGGGAGCACAAGGAGGAGGACAGTTGACAGGAGGCGAAAGGGCGGGGCGCACGTGATGCGAGGGCCAAGTATCGGATGCGAACACCCAGTGTGGAGCGGTGCGCTTCTTTGCATCAGCGAGCTCTGCAGCGTATACTGACGGCTATGGACGAGTTGCCCACCCGGTGGGAAGTCGAGCTTGAGTTTGTGCAGTCTCTTGCCAATATCCAGTACGTCAACTTCTTGGCACAGAACGACTATTTTAACGACCCTGCGTTTCTCGCTTACCTCGAGTACTTGAACTATTGGAAACGCGCCGACTATGCCAAGTACTTGGTGTATCCCAACTGTCTCCATGTCTTGACGCTACTACAGAAAGAGGAGTTCCGCAAGAATATCGTCAAGCCGGAGTTCATGAACACTTTGATGAACGACATGGTAAAGAAGTGGCAAAATCTGGAGGAGGAGCCCACGGATCAGAGAGCTTCTAACGGAGACAAGACAGAACCTGCGGCCTCTGAGGGAACGGAGCCAGTAGTAACTAAGGGGGCAGATCCAGCGCCCTCTGAAACGCCGAGGGGGATGACTTAGTGGCCGCAGAGGGAATGCATGCTTCATGTGTGGTGCAGTTGCACTGGTCGAAGTGACCAATTCAAGAAATAGGCCATTGTGATAACTGGGATTATAGGCGTGCTAATGACGAGTGTCCAGATTGACTGTGTATAAAGGTAAAGGTAGAGATGGAGCGGTTATATTCGGTACAGTCAGAGACTGCACTCATGTCCCCTCCCCATTGCTGCGCGAAAATGACAAGTATAGCATCCCCTACCACATGTCCGAGCGCAACACCATTTATGACAGGCATTACCTGAAGGCTGCCGAGTGGCTCCGAAGGGTGTGTACTTCACTCAATGTCAGTTGTGGCGAGTTCCTGTTCGCAATTTCGTTTCTTGTCAATTTCATCCTCGGCAAACTTCTCCACGTGTTCTCGGAAGACGACGAAGTCTACAATTACTATAACAATAAAGGCAATTTCTTCAACCAGATCTTCGTTAAACGGGGATGGGGCTGGTCGTCCGCCATCCTTGTTGTGTTCTTGGTTTTGCAGTTCTGGAAGGAACAGCAGCCGAAGCACGTCGCCAAGGCCAAATTGTCCTTGTCCACGACTACGGCCATTGTGTTGAGATGGGCGGTGGCTACGCTCTGGTGGATTTTGTTCACACAATGGTGTTTCGGGATTCCTATTATGGATAAGCTTTTCGTGCATACTGGAGGGAAATGTGCACTGATTCCCGAGCAAAGCGTGGCGGCGTTCGTCACCAGGGGCCAGGGGCAGCGGCTGCTCTTTAAACGCATCGAGGACTTTTACGAAACTCGGTCCATCAGCTCCTACAAATGCCGTAAATTGAATGGCTCGTGGGAGGGCGGCCACGATCCCCTGGGCCACGTGTTCTTGCTAGTGCACTCCTCGCTCTTCTTGTTTCAAGAAATCAAGCCTTTTTGGGACGGCTGGACCGCGAGTGCTCTCAGTGTTCGCTCGATCATCAACCACCCTTCGTTTTCTGTGCCTGGAAAGTTGTTGCTTGTGGTGAAAACAGTTCCCTGCCTAGTCGTTATGGCTTTGATAGCGCTTTGGTGGTTTATGTTGCTAGTGACAAACATGTACTTTCATTCTCTCGCAGAAAAACTCGTGGGATTGATTTTTGGTTTCGCTGGTGTGGCTGCGGTCTATCACGCTACCAGGTGGAGAAGGTTGACAATTTGATACTCTGAAAATTTCCCAATTAATCGGCTCATTCTGAGTCTTCAGGGCTCGTCAATGGTAACCTATCAATCGACTCGTCAGTACTCAGCAACAGACTAATCAACAGACTTTACAATGGAGATGGATCAACAAAATTTTGCATCCAGAGTTTTGCTGATAAAACTCAGTTATAGAACTTTCAATGGAAGATGGAACAGTCACGAAACCTGCCTTCAAAGCCGTATGTGCATCCAGGGCTTCAGCGCCTAAGATAATTGGAAACTCAAGCAATTATTTAAAGATGTGCTAATCGCATCAGCCGCAACTAAGAAATCTGCACGGAAAGTTTCTGATCTGAAATTTTCGGGGTGGGCTTTGGACTTTTGCAAACTAGTCTACGTTTATGCGATTGAAGTTGTCGGTCCCTCGCTAATAGCAGGTAGGCAGAAATGCCGACCCAGCGGACCCGCGCCAAGGTGTACCCAAAATGGCCTCTTCCAAAATTACCATGGCCAGTTCTGACGAGCTGGCAAGGCGCCATGCTTCAAGTGCTGTGCATGCACCCGAAAGCTTCATTATCCAGTGTGTTGGGCCCTGTGATGGCCATTTGTCGGCGAGCGTATTGGCTAAGACATGCTAAATGGCTAGTACATCTTAAAAGGCTCTCAAATGGCTGGTGCATCTTCAATGGCTGGTGCGCCTCTAGTGCATCTCGATCGCATCTCAAATGGCTGGTGCATCATGGAGTGCACAGGAAATATCCGACCTCACACCAGCTTCATTGTTCGGCTGGGGCGGCGCACGCGATGGGGCCGATAGCTCGCCACTGTGAATTGTGGGTCGTGGGGTGCGGAAGCCTACTGCGGTGCACAAGCGGTGGACTCGGTCTATACCACCTAGTAGAGTCAGTGCAAGTAGTGCAAACAGTGCAGATTAGATGCTACGCGTCTCGCAGCAACTCTGGCCATCCCTGATGCCACATCAACACGCTTTCCAAAACAAACGCCTCTATGCACTCCTAAATGCTAAAACACGTAACTTTCGCGTGCCCGCCTGAGACACTTTTGGCGACGCGACACGTACATGTTCGCCTTGAGGCGCCACCATCGCGCGCCCCATGCAGGTTCCCCCTTACTCAGGCTGAATTTTGCGGCAGTCGTGCATGGCGGCCCTTCTCCTAGGTACACTGAGTAGCGCTTTCTCGTTGAAGCTTCAGCCGCATAGTGAGCCACGTCCTTCGTTTCCAGCAAGCCCATCGGCCGACTTTTCCACCCCATATTCTTTCGCTCATTTCCTCCTGTCACTCCTTTGCACTTCACGCTCATTCCCTCTGGTGTGGTGACGGCTCCTGAATCGACGGCCTAGAAACTGACTGCCCCCGAACCGACGGCCTTGACTGTTGTCCATTCCTGAATCAACGAACTCCGGTCTTATCCACTTCGTCCCAACGGCCTTGAACTTGTGCCTTCAAACTTCTCTTGCTAGGACTACTACTATTCTCTTGATTGGATTGCTAATAATCTCATAATCAGACTGCTAATACTCATTGCCTGTTGAAAGCTCCCTTGAATCCTGGCGCCAGTCCTTTCCACTTTCCAAACAACTGGTCCTCGTTAAAATCGCAGCTGTGACCTCAAAGTGACGCCTTCAAATTCTAACCACCTTTACTCACATGTTACTTTGCTTGGTCTTCTTTTTGACCTATGCTGCCGCGGTCTACGTCGGGTGGCCCTTGAATGAACAACTTCCCGACGTGGCCAGGGTGGGCCAAGAGTATCTGTTCACGTTGGCCAGCTCCACCTTCAAGTCCAGCCTGGGGGGAACCGTCTCTTATAGTGTACCAAACCTACCCCTGTGGCTTCTGTTTGATTCACAATCCCGCTCGTTTCTGGGAACGCCCACGCAGTCCGATGTGGGGAAGTTCCAAATCACTTTGGCTGGCTCTGACTCCAACGACAACTCTGAGTATTCTGCGAATTACCTGATGGTTGTGTCGGAGAGTGCAGGGTTGCACCTCTCGAGTGCGGACGTGATGCTAACCACCATTGCCAAGTATGGCCAAACAAACGGCAGAGACAGCCTTGTTGTGAAGCAAGGGGAATCTTTCTCCATTCAGTTCTCGCCGGATGTTTTTGTCATGGACGAAAATGCGAGCTCTTCCGTGGTGGCCTACTACGGCCGCTCCCAAAATCGAACTTCGCTACCAAACTGGATATCATTCGACGCCGACTCCCACACGTTTTCCGGCAAAGTTCCATATGTGACCTCCAGCATTGCCCCTTCCATTGAATACGGCTTCAGCTTTATTGCCACAGATTATGCTGGCTTCACTGGAGCTGTGGGGACTTTCAAATTGTCGGTGGGTGCCCATCAGCTCAGCACATCATTAAACGAAACAATCAAGATCAATGGTACCTACGGCTCTGACTTTGAGCATATTGTACCAGTGCTCTCTGAAGTGTACTTAGACTCCGACGTTATCACTAGGGAGAATATTTCTTCTGTTTCTGCGCAAGATTTGCCTAGCTATGTGCTGTTCGACGACAACGACTACACTTTGTCTGGGACCTTTCCTAACTCAACCAGCCTTCAGAACTTCTCCATCTCTGTCCAGGATGTTTTTGGAAATCTGGTATCTTTGCCATATACATTTGACTCGATAGGATCGGTTTTCACCGTCAAAACACTCCCTGATCTAAATGCAACGAGGGGCGATTTCTTTCTGGCACAATTATTGCGTTCCTACTTCACTGATTTTAACAACACTTCCATTGATGTGTCAATACCATCCAATAGTTCGTGGCTCGCTTACCATGAGTCGAATATGACCATTAATGGTTTCACTCCAGACAAATTTTCACTGGCCGAAATCACCGTCAAGGCTTCTTCTGACTTTGATGAAGAGAATCGGTACTTTTCTATTTCAGGCGTGGAGAAGCAGGTCCGCTCCTCGCTGCCTAGTTCCTCTGCCTCTAGTTCTGCCACTAATACAAGCTCATCTGTTGCCCCTTCAGGCTCCAATGCTGGTTTGTCGGCGCAGAGAAAATCTTCAACCAACAGAAAGAAGCTTATTCTAGGATTGGCCATTGGGTTGCCCCTCCTTGCTCTTTTGATCGCAGCTCTCATACTAGTTTTATGTTGCTGTCGCCGCAAAACAAACAAAGACAGTGAATCAAAGACTCACTCAGTGCAATCCGAAGCCGACTCAGAAGAACTTACTGGTCCTGGCTTCGGAACTATCCTTAGTGAAGATGATCACCAGGAAACTGCTCATAGATTGAGCAAAATTAATGCGTTGAAACTTGATCGTGATAATCAATCCACCCTGTCAACACTTACTCATGTCGAATCTAAAAGCGATATGGAATATTTCGACGCCTCAGAAAAACCCATGTTGTCATGGAGGGCCGATGAAGGCTCCGACTCCAACGCCGTGAAGAAAATGATTTTACAGAAACACATCTCCGACATGTCTGCGGAAACGGTCAACACAGATCACTTATTCTCAGTGAGATTGGTCGACGAAAACGTGTCGGCTAGAAACTCTGCTCCGGACTCCATCCCTGGTTTATCGGGCTCCATGGACGCTGGGCCCTTGAGCTCATTATTGAACAGCGCTTCTTCATCCAACATCCAGAGGCTTGATAGTGATGGCAACATTGTGGAGAATGACCTGATGGCCTCATCGAATGTAAAGAGACACATACAGGGAAGCACCACAAGTTTGAATGATATTGTGGAGGAGGGTGATACTAACAACACATTTTGCACTCAGCAGTCTTCCGGTTACAACCTCATGGCCAAATTGCTAAATCTGAAGGAAGCTTCCCTCAAGTCACAATCGAGTATAGACGGATTCAATAACGGACTACGCGAGGAGTTCGAGCCCAAAAGAGGCCCAGACGGTCAGATCATACAATGGGGCCCCAAGGCCGAAGCTCCCAATCTTGCGTCTTCTGAAGTAGCTTCGTTTTTGCTAGATTCGGAGGTCACGCCGAGAAACAATGGCCTTTTGCATTCCAATAAGGCCGACCATGTCACTTCCAGAACATCAGTCTACTCCGAACTTTCCTTTGGAAGTCAAGTAGACAGTCTGGCGAAACTCGTTAACTTCACGAGAAAGGCGAGTATGAAAGACTCTTCACGGCAACAGCTGGTGGACCATGCGGCCACAAGTGCCCTGATTCTTGACGACAGTGAGTCAGGCTGATCAACGTGCATTAACTTTAATTGCATCGGATCTCTTGCTTCATCTCCGTCTGTGTAACATATGTACCATGATAATTAATAAGCGAAAAGTTAAGAGTTCAAGTAAAATGTTGAAGTGGTGCTGCTTATAGTAGCGGTGGTGAACTTTTAGCACCAAGTAACAACTCGTTTATTAGACCCGGCATGAGCATCGCATTACACATGCATATATATTCTACCTTCGATGGCCATCAAGAGCGGATTACCAGAGATGCTGACAAATGGCATTGAGCCTCGTTCCTCTCACATCTCCAAATCGACCCGTTACGGCGATTGGAGCCAACTTTTGCCCAAAGAACAAGAGCTCCTGCTCACATACCAGTTACCTCTGGCACCATCTTTCCACATTCTATGCAATCCGAAAGAGTCCCCTTGTTTGGGGATCAACAACAGACAAATCATTTGGAAATATGAGTCATACGGAAGAGTCAGATGAGTTGGCCCAAGCAGAAGCCTCTTTGGAATGTAGCGAGCACCTGGTATACAAATCTAATTTTCTTGAAGCGAGAAGGCCGTACAATTTGAATCAGCATGTGATCTAGAATCAACTGGAGATTGTGGCCACGTAGTTTGCAGTGTCTTGGGCTCTTCTTCTTCCTTCAACGTAGCTCATCATCTCCGAGTAGGTTTGGGGAACCACTGAGGCGACGGTATTGGCAGATCCTGGCACGAAAAACGAGTAGATAAAGCAGCCAGATTCCTTGGAGTTTTTGGAATCTAGGTTCTTGATCCTGGTGTCAACTTTTACCTGGACCAAGGTACCACTTTCAGACAAAAACGAGTTTGAGTCCTTTGAAATAGTGTTGGTGGGATGTAACTTAAAAGGCGGCATTGGTTGTTCGCCGTCCTGGTCTTGCAAGTATTCAGTGTATGAAACTGTAGCGCTCATGCTTAGAACAGACCCCACAGGTACAGGGGCCTTGAATGTGGTTGAGTCCAACGAAACAAATCGGGGGCCCGCACTGCTGAAAGCTGCTGCGGTGCAGTAGGCCAATTCAAAAGCCTGCCTCATAAGATAGCCACCGAAAATCATGTATGAATGCCTGTTGCGGTACTGAGGTTGCATGAATAGCGTGGAAGTGAAGGTGGTGTCCTTCATGTATTGTAACTGGTTGGATTCGACGGGGACAATGCCTTGAGAGGTGCTCCATATGTCGTAAACAAGCCTGTTTTCTTCATCGGTAGGCTCGATTCTGGCACTGGTTTTGGCCGCCAATCTTTTTTTGGCGTTGAACGACTCCGCTCTTCTGTAATCAACCCACTCTGGCTCGGACACGGGGAGAAGTCTGTTGATGGCAAAGGATTTATGAGTAAGAGGGTTTCTTGCAACGAAGGTAAAGTTTGCTGTCAAAAACACCTTCTCCAGGGATAACAGCTTAACGGAAACTTCCAGGGGAATTGAATCCTCAAAGGCATACCCCTTGACGGTAATTTCCATGGACGACCGCCCCGTCCACGAGACATTGCCGGCCAAGACGAAATTGTAATTCTGAATCTCGTCAACTTTTTTCAACATCAAGATCCTGTCTACGGAAGCAGTCACATTGACCGGTTCAGCAGGCGAGCAGTGCTTGTAGGCAATTCTTCCGGCCAAGGCATCTAGATCCTGGAACAATTGGCCGACTCTCAAGCGGCCAAAGGCATTGATGTAAGCATCGCAAAGCCACTTGTCATCTTTGAAAGGAAGCGAAAGGTACGAGAACGACTCGTTAGGGGTTTTTTCCGCCACCTTTGTGGTTTTCGGGTTGATGTAGTTGAACGAGTCCAAAACCTTGCCATCTTTGAGCTGCTTCTCCCGTTCCCTCAACGCATCCAACCACGTGGTTGGTGCAGCGACCGTGCGAATGTCTTTTTCATCGGCATTGACTGTGGCCGTGGCGTCCTCAGCTGCAGCACGAGACGTGGCGTCTTCATGTTTGGAGGAGGTCAATGATCTGTAAAACACGGAGCTGCGGGCTGGCGACGGCACGCGAGTCAAAATCCTCAAGTTTCTTGACAACATTCCAGATGGACTATGCGGATAAGGGATATATGTGGCAATTTAAGGCGGAGATACTTTCCGGGCGAAGGTGCAGAGAGAAGATAAGGCAGAAGATAAGACAGAGGGGGCCGCGCACGATTGATTTATAGACCGCGCGCCATAGAAACCCGGCGTAAGTCGGCAGCGAGTGTTGGGTGTTGCGGCCCCAAATCGCCTACGCGGGCCAAAGACCGGGGCCAAAAAGCCCGTGCGTGGGCGTTGGGCCCGGAGACATTCGCAAGTGTTCACCCCGCGCCATGGTCTCGTATGCACGCCTTCCAAGATGTTTAATTTCATCTTTCGATCCCGGGATGCCCCTGATGGAAGCCAAAAGAAAAACATCCTTTGGTTCTGACCAGGCTTATGATCAGGGCGTAGCCAGGGGGTCAGGGGGCTTTTCCCCACGCTCGAATTGACAGAATTTTACTTGTGCGGAAGTGGTTTAGGGTGTATCATACTCTACCGTCTAACTGTTGTGTAGATGCTCTATCTTGACCAACGCATTGAGCAGAAAATATTCATGCCACCTAGGTATTAAATCCCTTGCGCCATCTTCTCTATTACCAATCAGGCACAGTAATCGATGCTTGAGACAGTGGTCGTAGCTTCTTGATAGGATAAATCCGGCACTAGACTTGGGATTCGTCAGTAGAATGTATTTGCATTTTCTACTACTGTGCGCACGAGCGAATCTTCGCCTTTCATTGATTCGTTTCATCAATGTACAACAATTATCTTCATCCTTATCCATCCTGATCAGGTACTGCATCGATTTGGTTTTCTTTGAGCGATTAGATAAGCAATCACTCCCTCATAGGTGCCGCCTTACCCATGGGTGCAAAAAGTACACGCGTGTCTCGAGGGGACTCGCCATCGGCCCAAAAAGAGACATATGCGTACTTATCATCTCAGGTCGGATCTTGGAATGAACCACGAAGGTACAATGGCAGTATTGCCCCGGCGACCAGAAATAGCCTGACTGGAAGCGTCAGCTTCACCCGTCATCACACGGTCTTGTTGGTGCGCGCTGCAGGCGTTCTATTCAGACTCTGAGATAAACGAATAGCTTTTGATTCGGAGAATAGGATGAGTCCAAAACAACATCCAGCTTTTTTGGAATTATTGAGAAAATTAAGACTTGGTTTGCCTATGAGATCTGTGTATTAATCTAAATTGCTGGGATTCGTAGTAAAGATTGGTGCTGGGAAGAATCTGAACGGCTTCTCATAGAACAAGGGCGCGGTATACAGACGGTACAAAGGGTATACGAAGAAGCAGCAAAAATGAACTGAAGCCTTCGGAGAGGGAGGATTCGGGCATGCCTTCGCCAAAGATGAGACTCAAAGAGAGGCAAATCCGCCTTCATCAGGGCTTGCGGCAAATGCGCTTTTCGTGTCGCATCGGCATTGAATTTGCACCCAAGCACAAGGCGCTACCCATGGTGAATCCGACACCCCTGGTCTCGCACACTAGTCATGCGAGAGGTATTAACCAAGACTGACCCTGGAAAATCCTCACAATCGTATCGCCTGCGCTACTGGGACTTGATTTGATACCCCAATTTTTCCCGCACCGGCCGAGAAGCACTAGAGTCCCTTCTAAGCGGTGGCTTCTGCCGACTATTGGGTATGTTTCGCCAGGAACTAGTGGCTAAAATGCTTAAATCGATGAAATACCAAACGCACTAAGATGTTGGGATGGACTTAACTACTTTGTAGCACCTGAAACCTGCATCTAGCTTGCTGCATCCACCCATTTATCGTCGTCCACGTATTGTCCTCTGCAACTTGGTCCACAATGTTTTGTGCCCTCCCCCAGTAATACTCTATCGGGCCTTCCATATACAGTGCTAAATAGTGCAGTTCGAAATTATGTTAGTCTTTCACTGAGGTTGTTCTGGAGAGGTCATTCTCTCGTACTCGGCTGCTTTTCTCCATCAGTACCGGTTTTACTGCGCGACGCTCGGGCCGACCAACTATACCATACACGGACCGAATCAGTTAAGTCCAACGAGCATCAGAATTGACCCCGTAGACTACATTGTCTACAAGGATTCCGATAAAGCACCATTGGCCTGAGCGCATTCACGCCACCCGCTCCAGAAAAGCTGCACGAAGAAATGACTCTAGTCTACGGGGTCCTTAATCCCGCAAACAGGCAAAAAATGAGCTACACTACTTGGCTATTATTTGAAAGCTAATACACACCACTGATGAAGGGGTTCTGAAAATCCGAATGCACAGCTTCATCTAAACACATACACCAATCTGGTAATTGTCAGGCATACCTTCAGTAGTGGTTCTGACCAATGATCAGTGCAGGACCAAGGCGCGGGGCGTTTTTGTTGGGAGTTGTGATGTACTCTCCCAAAGTCTGGTACAGTGGTCACGTTGTCTTCTAACAACTTCTTTAATTATGGAACTTCAGTTGTTATCCTTTAGTTTCTTGTATTCAAATATACTAGGCTTGTTTCTTTACTTGATTGATTGCCCCCTACCTTTTGGGGCGGCAGTCCCTTCCTTAAATAATGAGAAGGGGCGTTCGCTAGCCGCAGCCCGTTGTAGAACTGCATCGTCGTCATTACAACCGCTCAATCAAGAGGTAGAGGGAGAGGCATTGTTTCATCTACAGACAGTCAGGTGAGCATGCAGTGCCCACAGGGCACTCATTCTCACGTTCCAACAGTTTTGGCTCGACTCCATGAGCTGTGTCGCGTGGTTTTCCAGGCCTTGGCACGGGGATACTGGAATCTCCACGGATTCCTCGCGGCTCATTTTGCTGGTCGAGCCAATACATCACCTTGCTCTAGGAATCATCAGTGAATACACCGTGAGCACTAGAGGCTACAGAACCTAACAATTCGATTGTGTGCAGTGCAAGCAGTGCTGGGTTTATAGGGGCGCAACGGGTTTCCCGCTTTCGATGGAATGCACTTATCAGTCTCAAACCTCTTTTGTACGAAGGTGTGCAGGTGTTAATTCAGGTGTTAATTCAGGTATTGTTTCAGATATTGAATCAGGTGGTCTTATCCTGCTAGATCATGTCTGCTGTATGCCGCGCTGCGATATACAAGTAGCCGTGGAAAACATGCCTATTTTGCGAGAACGAGCGAGGACGTAATGTTTCAGGAGCTGGAGCTGACGCAACACTAGGTGAGCCATATCACCTTAAATACTCACCACGGCATGGAGGTGCATAGCAGCTGTAGTGATGCTGTAAAGCACCAGGAGGTTACTCTCTGGCTAAACCATGTGCATTCGGTGACCAATACAGTACCACCAGGGAGCACTTGGACACCTGAACTCAGACCAGATTATGGACATTCAGACCAGGCTCCTGATACTCACACAAGCGCCGAAAACCTACACAAGCGTCGGAAACTCACGCAGGCGTCGATACTCACGCAGGCATCGAGCTCGGGCACGTTAACGCCAGCTTTAAACCTTTTCGATTCATGCAAATTCCCCGGAAGCCTTTGGGCTAACGTTCGGCAGCTGGCAAAACCCACAAGCCATGACCCCGTCCCGGGGACCGGAGTTGCAATGCCGCGCGCGCACCACGTTAACTCGGTCCTCATCGTTCCGGCGATTCACTCCTCTTTTTCTCAAGCGCAGTCTACTCCAAGTCTTTCCACCAAACATGTCCAAGTTGTCCAGTGTCGCCAAGACCTCTCTCATGGCCGCAAAAGCCAATGCATCGGGAGCTTTAAGAATGGCTTCCGGCGCCTCCGGTCCTAAAACCATGACTGTCAGAGATGCTTTGAACTCCGCCATTGCCGAGGAGTTGGACAGAGACGACGACGTGTTCCTTATGGGGGAAGAGGTTGCTCAGTATAATGGCGCCTACAAGGTGTCCAGAGGCTTGCTCGACAGATTTGGCGAGAGAAGAGTCGTCGACACCCCCATCACCGAAATGGGCTTCACTGGGTTAACCGTGGGTGCCGCTTTGGCCGGCTTGAAGCCAGTGTGCGAGTTTATGACCTTCAACTTCGCCATGCAGTCCATTGATCATATCATCAACTCGGCTGCAAAGACTTTGTACATGTCCGGTGGAAAACAGCCATGTAACATTACCTTCAGAGGCCCTAACGGTGCTGCTGCTGGTGTGGGCGCCCAACACTCGCAATGCTATGCTGCTTGGTACGGTTCCATTCCAGGATTAAAGGTGGTTTCTCCATACTCTGCCGAGGATTACAGAGGCTTGTTCAAGGCCGCCGTCAGGGACCCTAACCCCGTTGTATTTTTGGAAAACGAAATGGCCTACGGCGAGTCCTTTGAAGTCTCCGAGGAGGCCTTGTCTGCTGACTATGTCATCCCATTTGGTAAGGCTAAGATTGAAAGAGAGGGCTCTGACATCACTTTAGTCTCCCACACAAGAAACGTCATGCACTGCCTCCAGACCGCCGAACTTTTGGAAAAGCAATATGGAGTGAGCGCCGAGGTGCTCAACTTGAGATCCATCAAGCCCTTGGATGTGCCTGCAATCATCGAGTCGGTCAAGAAGACTGGCCACTTGGTCACCGTAGAGGCAGGATTTCCTGCTTTCGGAGTCGGCTCCGAGATTTGCGCTCAGATCATGGAGTCGGAGGCCTTTGACTACTTGGACGCCCCAGTCGAGAGGGTCACCGGTTGCGAGGTCCCAACTCCTTACGCCAAGGAATTGGAGGACTTTGCCTTCCCTGACCCTGACACTATCTTGAGGGCATCCAGAAAGGTGTTGAGTTTGTAATGGCAATAGATAATGAAATATAGAAGATTATCCAACCTTCAGCATTAATTCGATCGTGGACAAACTGATGTACAGGACCGCTGCTTCTTTGATGCTTTCCTACATGTTTCGACATTCAATTGAGGATTTTTGGAATGATCCCGCCTTTCCTCGACAATTCCTTGATAATGTCTGATTCCTTGCTTGATACTTCTCTTCTATAGCTTCCTTTACGACACCTACAAATGGATATCCCCGTTGCTGGGGAGGACGAGAGCGGACCCTATGGTGTACGAAGCGCACTCGCTCGCGCACTAGCCGACACATGCCATTCCAGTCCGCCTCGGCACCCACATTCTTTCATTCCAACGCCCACATCCCAGCTTTCCAATTAGGACGCTCCAGATGGATGTACACAAACGTAACTCTGGTAATGCACCAGTGAACGTCACTGAAAAGCCGGACGTTGGCTTGCTGAAGTTCCCTGTGGCTCAGTATGCCTTCGATGAGGCCAATGAAGGCATAATCCCCTCCACTGTTCTACAACCCAAGCCGACCAGCGCGTCGCAGAATTCGGCCTTGAATCCCAAAGACTACTTGAATTTCTTTGTGCTCGTCATTCTTTATACACTCCAGGGCGTGCCAGTGGGATTGGCGTTCGGCTCCGTGCCGTTCATTCTCAAATCGAAGCTCAGCTACTCCCAAGTGGGCATTTTCTCATTGGCGTCCTACCCTTACTCGTTAAAGCTCCTATGGTCGCCAGTGGTGGATGCGATTTATAGCAAGCGCTGGGGACGCCGAAAATCGTGGATCATGCCCGTGCAATTGGTGTCGGGATGCACGCTATTGTACTTGGGCTCGGTCATGGAGCAATTGATGGAGAATCCAGCCGAGCGCTTGAAAACAATCACCGCGTGCTTCTTCTTGTTGGTGTTTCTTTGTGCCACTCAGGATATTGCTGTGGATGGCTGGGCCTTGACTTGTCTTTCTCCAGAAAGCTTGTCGTTTGCCTCCACGGCACAGACGGTGGGCATGAACTGTGGCTATTTCCTGAGCTTTACTGTTTTCTTGGCCTTGAGCTCTCCGGAATTTGCGAATAAGTACTTACGCACGCTGCCTTCGGAGCTAGGTCTCTTCACTTTGGGTGGGTACTTGACGTTCTGGGGTTTCATGTACATTGCTGTAACGGCGGGTTTGTATTTTGTGCCGGAGGAACCTTTTCACTTGAGAAAAAGCAAACCCGCCAAGATATCCAGCGACTATCTGAAGGAAGATGATCACTACAATAAGTCTGTGGGGATGATCCAGTACCTTGTGGACTTGAAGGGGGTATACATATCCATGATTGAGGTGTTGAAACTTCCTAACGTGCAGCTGTTTGTTGTTATTTTGCTCATTGCCAAATTAGGCTTTCAAGTAAATGAGTCTGCCACAAACTTGAAGTTACTTGAAAAAGGCCTTTCGAAAGAGGACTTGTCAATCACTGTGTTGATTGATTTTCCCTTTGAGATGATTTTTGGTTACTACGCAGGCAGATGGTCTTCCGGGAAAAGCCCTCTCAAACCGTGGCTTTTTGGTTTTGCGGGAAGGTTGCTCTCTGCAATGTTGGCTCATTTGATCTTGTTATTCTTCCCTAAAGTTGAAAATGGTGAAGTTTCCTATAAAGTTTTCCTAGCGATTATTTTGCAGCACTTGCTAGGCTCATTCATGGGAACCATTCAATTTGTGTCATTGTGTGCATTTCATACCAAGATTGCTGATCCTGCCATTGGTGGAACGTACATGACGACTTTGAACACGCTTTCCAATTATGGCGGGACCTGGCCCAGAATCATCATTTTCTACTTAATTGACAAACTTACATCCGCAACTTGTGAAATGGCGGTGAAATCCTCCAGTTTCGTCATCAAAACTGAGGAGATGAAGGCCTCGTGCGAGAAAGCGGGTGGCCACATGAAAGTCGAGAGAGATGGCTATTTCTACACAAGCACTCTTTGCTTGACTCTCGGAGTAATCATTTGGTTTTGGGTTAAGAGAAAAGTCACCTACTTGCAATCTCTTCCGCAGTCAGCCTGGAGAGTGAAGAAGTAAATACAAAATGACGTGCAAATAACGTGGATTAGCTAAAGACCACTCCTAGAATTCATGATTTGCAGCCAGACCCTGCTTCTGGTGAAGAAAGTCAGTCTGCAAGAAGTCGATTGGCAGGAAGGGAACCTTGGATTCGTCAAGCATACGTTTTGATAGCGACGAGTA
Organism: Metschnikowia sp. UFMG-CM-y6306; assembly: GCA_009756535.1. NCBI lineage: Eukaryota > Fungi > Ascomycota > Pichiomycetes > Serinales > Metschnikowiaceae > Metschnikowia > Metschnikowia sp. UFMG-CM-y6306. Next base: position 53,521 of record WFIW01000011.1, on the reverse strand, counting down.
TGTTCCCACTATAGATGGTAGAAGGGATGTTCCGGGCCCGGTTGAGTTTGGAACAGACCCATTGGAAGATGCGATTGAGGGCGATCGTATGCCTGAGTTATTAGAGAATGATCTCGCCATCGCGTTGAAGGCATCAGAAATGCTTCTCTTATGCTTTGTAGATTGGGCAGTATTCCTGTTCAAGGAACTCACGTAATGCCGGGGTGGGGAATTCAAGTATGAATTATGGATCAACAGCGAGCTTTCATCGGGTTGGTACACTAGGGGAGATTCTTGGTACTGTTTCCTGAGGTGCAAGTTGATGTTGTGGCTTTCTATAATGGAGTTATCAAAGGTATGGTCATTTTCCCTGGAGTCGGTGTTCCCATAGACATTGGTGTACCATTCGGGTTTGGTGAAATGCTGATCGAAGTTATGCGAGGCGCCGTTATCTGCGTATCTCTGCAGAGGGGTTTTGGGACGCTTTGGCACGTGTCGAAGTGGCTCTTCACTATAAATCCAGAACTGAATGAGGATAATGGCGTCAGAGAAAACAGTACCGGCGCTTCCAATCATAAAGGGAAGCTGACTGTTTAAGATGCTTTGAAAGTCGATGTCTCCAAGGTAACGGTCGTATTTCGATAACAAGTAAAGATCGCTCAAGATAGAAAGGGTATAAAAAAAGTTGCCCATCAATGCAAACGTGAACATGAATGGAGAGATGCCTTTGGTGGACTTACTTCGGTAGTTCTTCATCATCTGCGGCATGCGGGACGAGAGGTAAAAGGCAGTACTTGTCCAGCCGCTAATGATGCCCAACAGTGCAGGATTGTAGTGAATATGCACAAGAAGGAGTTGGGGTGTTTGTACTAGCCAGGTTAAGCAGGAACTAGCCAAGGCGGAAGTTTCGTGCCGGCCGCTGGGCATCCCCAGGACTTTTTTGAATGTAGAGCTGATGACTGAGCCTGCCAAAACTTTCTTGATAAAGCCTCGCCGATGTTGCCTGGGCCTCCTGTCTGAGGAAGACGAGGATCTCTGGTTCGCGATGTAGTTGCTAGGGGACGCTTCGAAGCGGTTGATTCTGGGGACTAGAAGGGGGTTTGGGGTATCAGTGGAGCGCACAGGCCGCATCATGTCCGGACTCTGTAGCATGTTGTGATGCACGATTTGGTTTGGGTACACCTTGGTGTAGTACCAGAACTGGAGCGCCAAGATGAGGTCTATGAAGCAGTAGTAAGCAGCAAGACACACCTGGAACGGGAGGGCCCGGGTCAACAAGCAGCCGACCAAGTTGGTGAAGTCACCACTTATCCAGCATATCAAGAAAGACGTGGACACCCCTGACACAGAGTGGTTGAGGTAGTTTTCGCACACCTGTGGAAGCTGGGCAAAAAGCCACACCACCAACGAGAGAATTCCCGAGGTCTTGGAGATATATGCTATCAGGTAGTACTCCAGGGGAAGGCTTTGAGTGGAGTTGGCCGCGATGTTCGGCTGGATGTAGACGGAGCTCATAATTGGGCGGTCATCGGAGGGCAGCGGTAATGTGCGACTAGTTAATGAGCCGGGACGTGGAAGGGAGAGCCTTTATGACGCCTTGAAGAGGAGGATGCGGTGGGAAGAAGGGCCGAACGGAACGCCAAGGTTGCGGAGCAAAGAAACCAGGGTGGTCGGTTCAAGGAGCTGAGTCAGGTGCCAAGGTTGGTCCCGATATAAGAGAGGGAGTGCCAAAGTGTGTGTAAAGTGAGATTAGAAGAGAAGCGGCAAAAAAAAACGACCTTCTGCGCGCGATAGATAGGCTGCCATTGTTGGCGCGGCATTTGACGTGGGCAAAGGCCTGGGGATATGGAAGCGAGGAAAAGCTCTTACCTTGCTCTTAGCGTGGAGTGCAAAGATACTTATTGCAGTGCTGAGAATTGGGCAAAGCTACTGATGTGATTCCTGACAATTGACTACTCGACGCTTTCACATGATTGCACTTATAGACTAGTTTGAGCTCTTTGGCAAGTTTGCGATTCGTGGCAAGACCGTGTTTAACTCCTTTCGGTCCTTGGAGTACCTGCAGGTTTAGGACGGCGGGCCGGGCAATCTTGACAATTATGGGATTGGACGGCACATATTAATGGCGGCGTTGGCGCACGGAGGCGGTAGCTGCATGGAAGAACCCAAATACGAAGGCAGCGAGTGGTCAAGATTCGCACCGCTTATGGCACGGCAACAACAGGTGGTTCGATAACACCAGATTCTCTCAGATCTCTCAGATATATCAGATCTCCCTGGATCTTCCAAAATTCCAATCAAAGAAAAACCCTCAGGACTTACCAATACATGGAAACATCCGCACTAACTACCAGCCGTTTAGGTGCTTCAGCAATCGACCTCTCAAAGTATCTTGTAGCCTGGATACCCTTCTGAGGCGAGGCCGCAGACTCTCCTATTGGATTGGAGCGGGCCAATTACAGTGCTCTCAGTGGGCTGTACCGTCACTCTGGCAACGGCTCTATCAGGAGCTCGAAGAGGCGTTGTCAAGCACTCACTAAGCGCAGTGCATGAAGCACGTGCTCAATCCAGGACCTCCATCGCAGCATTGATATCTGGATTCTCAGGCACATGAGCGCGCGGCCTCGCTTGTCACTAGCTCACTTCTCTTGATCGCTTTACTGGGTCGATTTACTGGTACTGGTTTCCTTGTTTTCTCTCACCTCTTCACTTATTTGCCTTGCACCTCTCGATGATTAAAGTGCTCGCCAACGACCGCTTGGGCAAGAAAATCAAGGTCAAGTGCCTTCCTTCTGATACCGTGGGCGACCTCAAGAAGATCATAGGGCTCCAGACGGGAACGCTGCCCGATAAACTCATGTTGAAAAAGGGCCATCTCATCTACAAAGACCACATCACACTAGACGATTACGAGGTTCAAGACGGGTTCAACTTTGAGCTCTACTACAGCTAGTTTTACGGCCTCATTGCTTATCGCGTCATCACGCTTCAGGCTCGGGCTTAGTGGAGAGACGTATCAAAAGCGCCCGCCCCCATAGCATCGAATCTATAATTAGTATTAGATATTAACTGGTGACGACTGCGCCTGCGTCAGTCATGCACAACTCTATAAAAAGTACTCAATCTGCCTTGATTTAGCACGGCCATCGTAGTATGCCTCAAAAATGTCCCTTGACGACCCGCGGGGGTTCGTACCGTTGACGCTGCGCCCTTCCGAGGTGTCCTCGTCGTTCTCAGGCGACGCGTCAAACACATTGAAGTACTGGCCCGGGAGAACGGCTTGCAGTGACTTTTCCACCTTGCCCTCATAGTTGGAGTGGCTGATTTCAAGAACACTGGCCAAATTCCCACATCTATAGCAGTAGTTCGGCGCAGACCATATCGTCAAGCACTTGCCCTTCCAGTAGCTGACATAGCCTTCGTTGCACAACTGGTGCGCTCGGAGAAGCTGCACCAAGTCATTATCCCTGCAGAACTTGTTCATGACTTCATGCCCGAACAAGTAGCCCGCACCTCGCGGCGACAACTTAAAGTCTGGAATCTCGGGATCGGGGTCCGACCACACGAGGTCCGCCATTATCCCGTCGTGTGGGATCTCTTTGAACCGGTCAATCACGCGTATTTGGTCAAGCTGCTGGCATGAGGGCGAAAGTCCTCCGTGCATGGCAAAGATCTTACCGTCTATGGTGGCCCCCAAGGGAAGATAGTCAAAGAGGTCGGTGAAGTAGCTCCACACCTTTAAAGAGCCGTTGTACTTGTTCAACACCTCGGTATAGAAGCCGTAATTTGTAGTGATGGTCCTCGACTCATGGTTGCCTCGTATTAGCGACACCCGCTCTGGGTACCGGAGCTTCAATGCTATTAGAAGGGAAATGGTTTCAACCGAGTAGTAGCCTCGGTCCACATAGTCACCAAGAAAGACGTAGTTGGTGTTTGGCGGTGAGCCGCCGATCTTGAATATTTCCAAGAGATCATGGTATTGTCCATGGATGTCGCCCACGATTGTGCACGGCGAAGAGAGTGAGATGATGTTGGGCACGCCAAGGAGCAGGGTTTTGAGCACGTGACACAATTCTTGCACAGTTTCCTCCGGGAGAATGCGTGGCGGCCGCTGATGTAGCAACTGCTCTAGGCAGTAGTCGAGGTCGGCCGTGGGTATGGAAAATACCGTCATGGATGTGTGGGGAATAGCGCTGGGCTAAATGCGTGGTGTTGATATACGCGGCGCGGGTCGACGCGAAGATTTTGACCCCACGGTGTGGGTAAGGCACGACATGTCTATTCTGTCCGCCATGACTTTGCCAATACTTTACAGATAACTTTGCCAATGACTTTGCCGTAACTTCGCCATGACTTTGCCGTAACTTTGCCATGACTTTGCAAGTTTATTCTGTTGTATGGGCATTGGTCACGCCCCGGTGTAGAGCTTGTCGATTGACTTGCGTATGAAAGAACTCGTCTAATTTTACTGTTTACACGTTATAATGGTGATATCGAGGCCCGGTGGCCTGCAACACCACGAGCCGCGGCATAGTGATGGCACAATATGAAGTGGCTCAATATTAAGTTTCTCAATATGAAGTGTCTCAATATGAAGTGTCTCAATATGAAGTGGCTCAATGTGAAGTGCCCCAGTATAAAGTGCCCCAAAATGAAGTGGCCAATTTGCACCGGCCACGCTTCGGGCCCGTTTTCCATAGAGCTAATGGATCAGAACTCGGAGATGTTAGGCCTCGGAGATACTCTTGGCCAAAATGTCTAAGCCCTGGGCCACCGCCTCTTCGGGTACATTCAATGCCGGAACCAATCGGATGACATTCCCTCCCGCGCTGATCACTAGCAAGCCGTACTCACGGCACTTCTGGATCACCGTGTTGACGTCAATGCCCTCGTGCATCTGCAAGCCCAACAAAAGGCCCCGGCCCTTCACGGCGAGAGCCTTCTCGGGATGAGCATCGATAATCTTGGTTAAGCCATCCACCATCTTTTTGCTGATAAGATCGACGTTTTCAAGAAACTCGGGATCACTCACCTGGTCAACTACATAGCACCCCACAGACGCTCCCAAGGGGTTGCCTCCGTAGGTGGTGCCGTGGTCTCCCACCTGTAGCGCATTTTCAATCTTCTCGTTGATCATCACCGCTCCAATCGGGAACCCGTTGCCTAGAGCTTTGGCCATGGTGACAATGTCGGGATGCGCTCCCGCGGGCAAAGAGCAATGGGCCCACAACTGGCCGGTGCGGCCGAGCCCGCATTGGATCTCATCGTAAATGAGCACCACTTCCTTCTCCACGCAGAGTCTCTTGAGTTCAAGCAAGAACTCCGCCTCAACCGTGTTGACGCCTCCTTCACCTTGAATAGGCTCGATTATCACCGCAGCAGTTTTCTCTTTGCTAATTACCGCACGCACACTCTCGATGTCCTTGGGACTGGCCACCTGAACCCCGGCCACCAACGGCGTGAACGGCTGCTGATACTTGGGGTTGGCGGTGACCGAGAGGGCACCCATGGTGCGGCCATGGAATCCGTTTTTGAAGCAGATGATCTCGGTCTTGTCTTCGCTGATACGCTTGCCGAATCTCCGTGCAAACTTCAATGCCGCTTCGTTGGCCTCAGTGCCCGAGTTACACAAGAAAACCCTCTGGGCATCGCTCATTCCCCCTGCATCCAATGTCTTGGTGACAATTTTGTTGGCTAATTCCCCTGCAGGGAGATTGTAGTAGAGGTTGGAGCAGTGCAACAACACCTGCGACTGCCTGCTAAGGATTTTGCTGACTTCGTCGTTAGCATGGCCCAAGCACGTCACGGCAATGCCCGCCGTGAAGTCAATGTATTCACGATCCTCGAGATCGTATAAGTACGATCCTTTTCCGCGGGCAATCACCATGTTTGGGCGGGCGTACGTGGTGACAGTGTACGGCTTAGTGACATCATCGATGAATTTCCCGGTCATGGATGTGGCGTCAGCATCTGCGACCGGCACGTACGAGCTTGAGAGGCAGGTACCACCACAGAATCGGCGGATGGACGCCGCCAGTGTGATTCTTCTGCCAAAGGTCCTGTGGAGCATATTCATGGTGGAGTTGGGTCGCGGCAGATAAGGTAGGGTTTCTCTGTGCGATGTCGAACCGCGCTTCGATGACTAACACTTGCCCGATTGGGCAAACGAGGCTTACCAGACCTCTCTGGAACCCACCGCTTCTGCCACCCAATGCGAGCACGCGCATGACGAGGGTTCTGCGAGATCCTACTGAGTGGAATCATCAATCATCCTGGTTTCTGTTTTTTCTTTTTTTTTTTGATTCCCGTCTAGTGACTCCTGTTTATAAATTTACGATTGCGCCAATCTCCTTCACTAAGATATCTCAGCTCCACCATAATTTTTCTTGAGTTCACCCATGGCCATTAAGAATGCTACTATACACGCTCCACACTGATGGTAGTCTCAACCAAACACCCACTATCAAAATCCTTGATCATGTTCGCAACGGTCCGGTTCACCTCGAATATCAACCGCAGCTCATCATCCGGGCTGCTTCCTTTCATACTCACACTCACACCCGCAATGTAGAGCTGTGGCTTGAGTTTGCAAAAGTACAAGTCACCTATCGCATATGATGCCTTAAAGCACTGTAGGTTCTGAATTTTATCATAGATGGAAGCTTTGAGAACAGTATAGTCGTAATCGGAGTAAGGAAACGAAATTAGCAAGATTCCTCCCAAATTTTTGACCAAATTCCAGCCAGCGTAGCATAAGGTGGACGCCACCACGAGTGTAGAGGCTTCATTGAGGTCAAAACCAAAGCTTTCTTTGTAATGTTCGGGAATGAATGGCACTGTCAACAAGAAAAAGGAGTAGGTCAAGGTCAAAAGCCTTATGGGGTTTTTGACAAGAACAGTGCAGAAGCTCTTAGCCCTCGTCATCAAATTCTCATTTGACTCCAGGTTGTTCAAAAGCCCCCCACGAGACGGCTGAGTATTAGTCTTACCCTTCTTGGACAGCTTTTGGTCGCTCTGCTTCATCAAGTGGAAAATGGCAGTATCCTCAAATATGTAAAGCGAGGTAAACCAAGTGACGGAGATGACAATGAGAAGCATCAACTCATAGAGCAACCAGTTAATGGGGCCGTGATCTGAACCATGGATGTGGTGAGCCCCGTGTTCAGCGTTTTCAGCCGTGGATGAGTCAACAAGACCAACCACCATTTCTTCGACAAAGTGGCTCACCAAGTCGCAGCCCACCATAACCAGCGAAGTGCTCAAGGCAAAGCCCGCCAAGACTTCTAGGCGGCCCAACCCAAAAGGATAGGCAAGCGACGATTTGCCCCACACATCGAAATTGGACATTATATCAACGCACGCCACCAGGAAGGAGCCCAAGGAGTCGTAGAAGATAAGATGGGCCAAGGTGGAGAATGCTGGCTGGTTGACTTTGACGCCAGTGATGAAAATGAGAACCGACACCGAGAAGTGGGCCAAAGAGAGCGCCACCTTGGACTTCTGAGACGCGCTAGCGCTATTCAAAGACTCCTTGAAGTTGGGGATGGGGTATTGTTCGGGAATGAGGTTGGAGGACTGGCTAGACTCTGCCATAGCGACAGGTTCCTGGAACAAGTTCATCGAGACCGAGGAATGCTTATACCGGTGGCCCTTTCTGTGGGCCGGCTTGACCACCAAGGAAGGATTGTTTGATAAATTCAAGTTGATGTCCTGCGGATGGAAGTTAAACGGCAGCGATTTCAGCGGCGAGCCGTTTCGCAGACGATATGGCGAGGAGCTGGGTCTGCGGGAGGGAGAATGACTCCGGACCGGGGAGCCCGTGGGAGACCGGTCACGGCGGGAGGACTCCGGCTTGGAGCTTGGTTTGGGGTTTGGTGGAGGCAAGTAGGGCGGATTGTACGCTCGAGGCAAGGCATGAAACGAGTTTCTATTGGCGGGTCTTTCAAGAGCACCAGCGGCGCCCTCGGCGTGCTCCCAGATGGCGTTTGCGGCCGAGTCAGACATCAATAGCGAGCGTGGGCGCCGAGGGCCCGAGGAGTTGGAGTTTGCTCGTTGGTGGAACGAGAAGGACGGCTGGCCCACGGGTGCGGACGGCGAGTTCAAGGACGAGTAGCTGGCGGCTAAGGGGTTGTCGCAAGAGTAGCGCTTTGACGCCTGAGAAGCGGCACCGGGGCCAATCAGGTTGGCGGCGCTGGAAAACGGAGTGGGAATGGAAAAGGGGGCGGGAGTCGACATGGCGGACGCACCGGCCGACGCAGAGGAGGGCTCGGCCACCAAGGACTCCGAAGAGAAGTTGGCACTCAAAAACGACAAGTCAGGCACTGCAGGGTCGGGGCGGAGGTCTTCCCCGTCAAGAGACGAATCCACGGCCGTGTCTCCGAATTGAGGCGAGTCCATGGCAGTGAGCAAGGCGCGGGTGACGGCACGGGTGACAGCAGTAGACTATACAGCCAATGGACACTGATTATCGCAATGGACACTGATTATCGCAATGGACACCGATGACTGCAATGCACAGTAATAACTGCAATGGACACCAATGGGATGCTGCAACAGGCGCTTGGCAGATGCAAAAAGGCAGGAGAAGGACGGAAGGACGTGGTGCGCAAGAAGGCGGTGGCCAAGGCAGACGAGGAAGGCGGTACAGGGATGGACGAGGCAAGGTCGCTCGGGTCAAAGAGTGGTTACGGGCCGCGCTGTGTTACGCACCATCACAACTGACGCACCCGGAGGAAAAAGGCTATCTAAATATAGCGCCGCATTGCTGCCTGTGACAGCTACACTAATATACGAGCTGCAGGAGTGGGGCCTTTTAGGCTTGCGGGGCTATTTTGGGTCTGTTTCATGATTCAATAGATGATTTATTTGACCAAATCAGACAGTTTCCCAGGGTCTCTTGACCGGGCCAGTACATTGCCTAGGGTGACCGGGCCAGTTGGTTTCTAGTGTAACTTGACCCGAAATCATGCCTTTGATGCAACGGTTTTATTTCAATTTGTTCGTTAACTCGGCGCACTTTGAAATTATGCTTGTTGACTTGTGCCTTGTTTTAGGTGTGCTACGTGAAAGTGCACTGAGCATTGCTATTCATTGATTGTTGATTCGTGCATAATTGGGCAACATCGTGAACTCTCGAACGCGCACGGCAAGAGTCATTTGCCAGTGCTCGTTGCTTGCATTCGGTGCGTTTGTTTAATTTTGGTGCGCTTGTTTAATTAGGTGTTGTGGCCTTGATTTGATGGGGATTCACGATTATGCTTGGAAGTGCGCAGCCTGGACCAAATGTGCCCTGTTCGCGCATCTCCTGGACGCTTTGGAACTAATATGGACAGGTTGTTTCTTCCCAACAAGATAATGTTGGGTTGTAAACAGAGCAGGGGTCCACCCGGACAACAGCATCTCAGAAGGCTTAGGCCACTCATTTCTGAGGTTTTTGATGACTATAACTTGAAGTGTCACCACTGCCTCTGACCATGCATTGAACTAAGCCTTGCGAACGGCTCATGACTCGCGTCGCGGTCGCTTCCTTTGATAAAGCCCCAGTCGAGACTAGTCTTTCTGGCTCTCTAGTGTATTCTTCCCTCTGACCCCTGTTTCTACCCCTGTATTTTCTTCATCACAGTTCTGCGACTCATGCTTGCGTAACTCGCCCTTAATTTGGGGCTCAGTACGGATTCTCTTTGATCGTATACGCCTCAAAGAGGGAGAGACTGACGCAGCCATCGTTGAGGTTTTCGCTAGTGTCCTCAATCAATTTCATGTTATTGATGGTAAACGGCCGCCGGGGCTTATTGCTTGGGACTATGCTCACGCTGGTGCTCTCTTTCTCCCGCTCACTGATCACCAACGTGCCGTTGTTCACGTGGCTGATTTCGCTGCTCCAGTAGAGCTCTTCCTCATCCAAAGTTATGGAGCACTCAAACTCCTCACTGCTCTGGTTGAAAGTACTCGATGTTGGCTCCGGCACGTTGAGCATTGACCCCACCATCGCCGCAAAGTTTCTGCCATTGAGACCCTCCACATTGCCCGAAGGAACTTCCAACAAGTTGTGGCCTGCGCCGGGTACATCAGCTGGATTTTCGTCCTCTGATCCAGTCCGTGGCGACGTTTCCTCAAGTAGAACTTCTTTTTGATTGGTGGTGGAAAGTTGCGAGAGGGAATTTTTGAAAAGAAGCAAGAGATCGTAGAGCAAGATCCGGAGTTTCTCGTCTTTCTTGGCAAAATAATCGGACTCGTATAATTTTACCAAGTTCTGGAGAAATTGCAAGTGCGCTGAGTCATGCTTGTACATGATGTCGCTCAACGAAGAGTTGTGGATGATTAAGAGCCGCAAGAAGATCGAGAGGGATTCCGCCACGCTGCTCTCATCAAAGCCTGCACTGCTGGGCAGCTCCACGCTTTTGAGAAGTGCCTGCAAAACTTGTGATAACTGGCGAAATATCGTGAGCAGTGCCTTGAGGTTCTCTGTTTGAGACATGGAGATCTTCTCGAAAAAGTCCTTCAACATTGGTAACACTCGATTATTCCCACTTTGTCCAACAAAGCCCGTACTGCAACTTGTGCCAGGCTTCTCCGTTAGGTAGAAATCCTCAAAAATGGCAAACACTTTTTCCTTGGATTCCCATTCCAAGTAATTGAAAAGTTCGCCGAAAAATGAGTTGTAAGGATCGAATGAAAAATGAAGATGCTCGATGAAGCCAATGGATACGCTCGTGAGCTCTGATGTGGTGGGTTTTTTCTCCAACGTGAGTTTTTTCAAAAGCAATTGGAATATGGGCAAGGAGAATTCGCTCAAAAGCTCACCGTTTTCTAAAACACCTGCTAGATCCTTTATATCCGAGACTTCTGCCTCGCCCACTAATGCGCCATCTTGCTTCAACATTCGATTGCACAAATACAAGCAAAGCAGGCTTGGGCAGTCTTGCGTCAATAGAGAGAAGGCCAATTTCTTGTTTGATGCCATAAGCTGCATCGTAACTTTGAGCCCGATATCTAAATGCGCATAGTCCTTGAGCCCATTAGCTTTAGCATTTTGAATGAACATGCAAAATATAGACTCTTTGTGCTTCTCCTGAAAGTCTGTCTGATGAATTTGGAAAAGGATATACTGCGTATTCGAGAGGGAAGCTCTCGCTAGTGATCGGTTGAACACCAACTCACAACTTACCTTGCCCAAGCACTTGGAGTTCTGTTGGTTGGACATATCGTCAATTAGGACAAGAGTGTCAGAAAGTGCAAGGTTTCCGAAACTCAGGAGCTTCATGAAAAATATTATTAACTGGTTTAAGTCCATCGATTGTTCCAACGTCTCAGTGACGAAAGCGACAAATACATCGTATAGAAGCTGATTGTTTTTAAGTTTCAGGAGCCTTTTGAAATGTTCAAGTAATTTGGAGAGAGCGTAGTCCTCGGTGTCATTTGCTTTGAGCGGTAAGTTGTACCATTTTCTCAAGACATTCGCAATAGAAATGTTTAAAGTATCCGCTGGGGCTAGGTTCTTGAGGTTCAAGTCAGATTCACTTAGATGGCACTCAACCAATAACTCGCTGATATCTTCTTTGGCAAGAAGCTGGGGCTCTTCCAAAATGAGCTTGTTTAGTTCAGTGACAAACATCTCCACAGAGAAGGAGTCATTCTTTGGAGACTGCGTCTGAATCTTGAGAGGTGACTCTGCGATGTCTTTGTTGAAAAGTTTCTTGAAACCTGTAGTTTTTTGATTACTACCATCCTCTTCCACCGATTTCTCCACCGATTTGTCGATAAAATTCCAAATCTCTTTGAAATTGAAGATATTCGTTTCCCTTGAAGAGATGTCAATGTAGTTCATCACAATTAATTTAAAGATTTCATAAGCCATTGACACGCTATCATGGTTATTGCCAGCAATGATTCTTAGGAGGTTGAAGTGAAAGCACGAGAGTTTGCTGATGTAGAAGAGTGTATCCAAGTAGTAAATCAACACTTTGTTTTCGTTCTTGAGTATAACTTTGATAAAAACCTTGAAGAAAGTCGATAAATTGTCTGTGCATGAGTAAAATGAATATATGTTTCCAATGGTGAAAGGGAAGATGTGAATCAACTTGGGTGAGTTAGAAATTGTTGCTATGATCTGTGGCGTCAACCAATTGACAATCAGAAATTTAACTCCCGTGTTCATCGCTTTGATATCATCAAGGAATTTGTTAAAGTCATCTTTGAAGTTCCCCGAGGACAAGCTATCGAGGATATGAACCCTGGTGAGTTGAATTCCCCATTCAAAACTGTCTGAAAATTTCGTGATATTATTGGTCCATTTCTTCACAATGTGAAAATATTGCTTATTTGTGAATGCTGGGAGATTCAGAAGCAATGTAAGGTGAAAGTCGACCTGGGGATCCTTTTGTTCAGTGGGTGTTTCCAGCGATGCCGACAAGTAAAAGATGCCACAAGCAATAACCTTTCGCAAGTAAGAAGCCATGGACACTATCTTCAATTGGTAAAGTTGATTGAATAAAACAAAGAGATTGTGCATGCATATGGTTTGGCTTGGCTCATAAGCTAAACTGAAGATGCTTTCGAGAATTTCATTCTCAAATTCTGTCTTAATGGAAGCTGGACTTCGGGTAGTCAATCTTTGAAGGATTTTCCGCTTGATGAAATTACACAAAATGTGAATGCGCTCCGAGGAGTCTCCCATGTCTCGGTAGATTGTTACACACCAGAAGATGAGGATTTTGACCTTCACTTTCCAAGCTGCATTAGTAGATGTGGGAATGAGCAAGATCGCTAAGCTATTGTTTAACTTGAGCTTGTCGAGCAGGTCAATAAACCTCAAGTTGTCATCACTGGGCCTATTGAAAGAGCTCAGTTCAGAGTCGGACATTTGAGAAATGATGAGTGCGAACTTATCAGGCTTGGAGTTGTTTTTAAGAAAAGAGCTTCTTCTTCTTGCTTTACTCTCGTGACCAGGCTGTTGCTTATAAGAGTGCTTCATGTTCAACATGAGGCTTTCGTTTCTGAAATGAATAAGTTGCAATGTTGATTCGATGCTTTTGGAGTCTTTTGTTAACTTGGCTAAGCTTTGCAGGTTTATAAGTATACGGTAGAGCACATTGCCAATGAGAATCCAGTAATCGGGGAGAATAAACAAATTGTTGTTCAAGAGAAAGAGCTCGACTATGGAGCGGCTGATTAAGCCAAGCAATTCGTTTTTCAAGGACGCCAGAAGTATGAATCTTAAGGGAAGCGTTTCGTCGTCCGCAGGTTCTGTGGTGGGTTTTAGAGAGGAGTGATCATCCGGCGACTTGTAGGTGGGAACTCTTTCAAGAACAAAGTAGTTGAGGAGAAGCGACTCACACACTCGCTTCGTAAGAAACTCCTCTTTGATGATATCTTTCCAGAAGATCTTCACAAATGTAAGTGCAACTAGCGTCTGGCCAAAGTTCAATGGCTTCCGCTGTAGGAGGTCATCGAGGGCGGGACATGACTCGCCAACTTCGGTATTGGAGATTTCGAGGAGAACAGGAAAGTCCTCGACCTGGAGCGGAAAGTCCTCGCGTAGAAACCCGATAATGGTCAGAAGAAAGGTGAGCCGATCCAAGAGAAACTCCACATAGAAAGTTTGCACCAATTTGAAGAGGTAGTTCAATTTCTTCTTGTAAGCCGCACTGCGCTCGGAGGTGTTGATCGACGGCATCTCCTTGGACAACTTGAGGACATAGTCTGCGATCTGGGAGGTCCATTCTTGGAGCCATCGGGCTTCCACAGTCTCCAAAACCGAGCTCACGTCTTCCAGGGTCCGCGGAGACGTCGTGATGGGCGAGGTGCAGGGGCCGGACGTGGTGCGAGCCTGGATCTTCTTCCGTAGCAGCATCTGTTCGCTGTACAAGACGCATTTGGTGAACCAAATGGCTCGGGAGATGGGCACATTCATGGTGCACAAGCAATCGATGAGCACTTTGTTTCTGATTCCATGAGGAAGACGATGAGAGATGGTGTGCAAGGGCACATCGGGGTTTGCCAAGTCGCGGAGCCAAGCCTCCTTCTTCAGAGCGATGAGAGTGACCCGCGGCGCTAGCTTGAAGTGGTTGCTGGAGCTACTGATCTGATTGATGACTTCGTTTCTGGATTTGTAAGCCTTGGCCAAATGCGACGACAATTCGCCCAATATCTTGGTGCAGCTTTGAGACGATGAGAAGATGGTTTCCTGGATCAAGTTGCGGGCCGAAAAATACTCATTGGACACCTGCGGGCTCTCGAAAAGCCCTTTGTTCAAAACACTCGAGTTGGAGAGCTTGTCGTTGTTTGTATCGCCCTCTCGAAAGGGCTCAAAGTCGGGGTACACCAAAGGCTCCACACTGCTGGAGAGTGGGTACACGCCGTTTCCCGGGCTGTCCATCGAGTAGCGCTTGGCCAAGAGGTCCAGTTTTTGTGCCGTGCCCAGCGGCGCCACACCGTGCCCCGAAACGAGGGAATTCTTGCTCTTTTTCGACATATAAGGATCCCTGGCGGGTGGGAAGGAGGTGTGAAAGTGTGATGTCTGATGCACCAGTGCGCACCTGGTCTTGTTTTAAGCTACGCTCTGCGATTGTCATTGATGCATAAAGAAACGATACTGAAAAGTCGCACCGGCTATAAATGCAATGGCCACTCCACATTGGTGCCGGATCCATTGTTTGTCAGCTTGTTCGAACTGAGATTCGCGTTTGCAAGCTGCATTCCGGCAAAGCCGCCCCGTTTTCATGGATAGCTTCTGGTAAACACCTACCAATCGTCATCTTCGGGCTCGTCGTCACTCTCGTCTCTGGTTGCGCCCTTTCTCTTCTTCAAAGCATCCGCCAAAGACCCGGCCAAACTGACTTCCTCTGTTTTCTTGGCCTTGAGTGCATCTGCGAGACCGCCACCGATGGTGTTGGAAACTGGCTGGCTCGCCGCATTGCCGTTTGAGGCCGGTGCTGGTGCTTCGGCCCTGGATGCTGGCTTGGGAGGAGCGCCTCCTTCGAAAAGATGTGCTGGTGGCTCCACCTGCTTCATGTAGTCGAGAGGGGCCCACCCCTCCATGGTTTCTTTGATATCCTTAACAAGCCCCCATTGACCATTGGTGCTGGTCACGTAAACAATATCGTTTTTGACTAACGGGACAGAACCGCTGACGGACCCATCGTAGTCATAAAGCGCTTGGTATGTAGGATATTTTGGTTTGGCCACGGCCAACGCTGGAGGTGGAGGAGGGGGAGGGTTTGACTTTTTGACTGGCGGCATTGGTGCTGGCCCCTTCTTGAGGGGCCTTGCCGGAGCTACCGGATTGGTTCTGACAGGCACCTGTGGCTGTGGTTTCGGCTGTGGATGTGGTTTCGGCTGTGGCTGTGGATGTGGCCTTGGCTGTGGCTGTGGCCTTGGCTTCTGTGGAATGGCTGGTGCAACATTTTGTGCGGCAGCTGGCACCTGTGTAGTTCCAGATGGGACCGTGATGTTTCCGTTATACTGGGCCGATGGTTGAGGAGGAACATATGCCAGATTCTGGGGCCTTGCAACAGGCGTAGGTGCTTGGTAAGCCGAGACATTCTTCCTCTGCGCCCCACGATTGTAGTATTTGCTGTAGTCAACAGCACTTGAAACACCTCTAGGTCGCTTTGGGTTCTTGCTATTGGGAGGCAATCCTGGCTGCACCACTACAGTTCCCGACTTGTAGATGTCACTGTATTTTGGTGCTGAGCCATGTTGAAACTTGACCGTATGGTATTTCCCTGGCTTCTTCTGGTATTGCACCGTCAAATCGACCTTCACTGAAATGCCACGGTTGATTTTTCTCAACTGCGTTACCAACTCTGTCTTGAAATCGGTGTTAATGAACACGTCTGGTGACGCAGGCGTCGGTGAGTTCGAGGATATTGCAACCCAATTATCCTGCAAAGTCGATAATCCGGCATAACTGATGCCATTAACTGGAATAGAAAACTCCTTCTGCAACTTAAGTTTCTTTTCGACCAAAACCTCGGCAATAATATGCAAGTGGCTTTTGGTGAGCACGAGTATACGATCCAATCTTTTTGAAGATCTGCCAAATTTGGCCAAAAGGATTTGCCCGTTAGCGGAGAATACGACCGGTTCTTTAATGCCGCATTGACTCATAACAAATCTCCCATATCCCAGAGAGTCATTACATCCCAAGTAGTCTCCCATAAAGGCTCTTGACCCAAGAATAGAAAACCTTCTTCTTTCTTTTCTACCTTGTAGAAAGGTGGATCCCTCGTCACGAAGCTGTTCAAACTTGTTTCCGTGCTTCTTGACTCTCCAGGCACTTTGAATCACTTTGGCTGCGTCTTCTTTTCTCTTAACATACCTTCTCCATGCTCGCTGAATCCGGGCGGCCATATTGTGCCAGTACTTGTCTCTCATATCTTCTAAAGCGAAAAGGGTCTCGGGCGTTTTAATGAAAACTTTGGTAGTACCCATCTGGTATTCAGAAGGAGGAATGTGACAGCTTCTCAAAATTTCTGTCACTGCAGTAATATCGTCACCCCTCCAAATGTAGTCACCTGCGTAACCGGTAGCAGGAGAAAGCAAATAAAATCTCTGGACAAACTTGTCGAAGGTTGTACGGTACGCAAAACCGGCTCTTCTGATCCTCACGTTTTCCTTCAACCCTAAGTACTTCACTTGGTGCAAAACTTGCTGATCATCATATTCTTTCGGTCTCTTGGTTTGGTTTGGTTTGATAGTCCGGATGTACGATGGTTGACATTGGGACAAAGTATCAACCAATGCATTGGCACTTTTTCTGATTTTGTCCGAAGCTGTTTCGGGACGCTTTTTTGAATCGGTGAGAGCAGCCAAAAGATGGCTGGGAAATAAGCCATTGGTGACAAAGTCGTTGCTCGAAGTATCCAATAGCTCTAGCAAGTCACGAAGCATATTATCCTTGTTCTTATCGGTCATGCCAGAAACTTCGTAAGTGACGTCACCAGCATAGTGTTTGATGATAAACTTACCTCTTCTGTCTTCAAAATGACGATTATTAGCACCGACAATGCTCAACCTTTGAGCAAAAACCTGGTCTGCAGCGTCAGAGTCTGCATGGGCTGTCTTGATGGAGTCGTTCAAAGCAGCAAACAATCCCGGCTGAGGTCTTGTTGCCTCAATCAAATCACACACCACCTTGTTGTTGAAGTAATCGATGGGGGTCCATTTGATTTGCTCTTGCACGTATTCATCCTGCTCAGCTTTCAAAGTCAACTGGATGAAAATCTGCTGTAACTTTTCGTTCACGTAATTGATACACACCTGCTCAAAGGAATTTTGCTCAAAGATCTCGAACCCATAGATGTCCAAAATCCCGATCGACTTCTTCTCTGCGGTGAGCTCATTACCTTTCAAAGACACATTGACGCGCTCGACAATCCAGTCAAACAAGTTATTGTAGATGCCCTTGGCGAGAGCGTCACGCACGGCAGTAGCTTGCACAATATTCAAGGGCACATGATAAGTCGAGCCACGTCTCATTCCATGGGACGTTTCAATAATCCTCTCGGTAATAGCCGTCTTCAAGGTGGCTGCATCCACCTCGAGAAGGTACGCCACAAAGTTGGTCACGCCTTCGTCTCTGACAGCAGCATTGCCGCCTTCATCCTCCACAAAGGATATGTTTCCAATCCACAAGATGGAGGCTAGCATTCGGAAAATATTGTCCTGCTCGGACTGAGACAATCCAATGACATTCATGGCATTGAGGGTGTCCAGAAAGTCTTTTGCATCGTCTATTCCGTCCGCATTCACACATTTCGCTGCACATGTGTAGATGTAGGTCTCGGGGCCCTGGATCCCGTACGCCTGCTGGTACTTTGGGGGGCAGTGCTTCGTGAATTGGTAGAAGATGTGAAAATTTCTCTCGTTGGTGATCTGCTGCACCACCCTCTGCTTCTCCAACAAGTAGTTGGTGATGTGGGCTGCACACGGCTGACTAGCCGAATTAAAGAAGATCTCAAGGTACTTGCCGTGCCTAGACGAGTTGTTGTTTCTTAGAGTCTTGGCACAACCGAACGACTCTAACAAGGGGTTCGTGGCCAACACCATGTCCTTGATTTTGGCGATACCCCCATCAGCCAACGCCGCCTGCTGGTCATCGACTGAAACATTGGCAATGTACTGCATGATCTGCTTAGCCGCCTCTGTTTTGCCTGCGCCCGATTCTCCCGAGATGATCACACACTGGTTGTCGCCGTACGACTTGAGATTGTAGTACATGGACTCGGCAATGGCAAACACGTGCGGCGGCACCTCTAATCTGTTCTTGCCCTTATAAGTGTTAAGCACTTGCTGGGTATATATACCCAAATCCTGGAACGGGTTAACGGATATCAACACGTGGCCAATGTAGGTGTATATCGAGCCGTTCATGAACCGCTTGTGGAGGTTGTCGTTTATGGCTTCATCGGAGATCTTGGACAATAATGTCAAGTCGGACACACCCACCTCCTTTTTCTTGGTGAGGTCGAACTCAGCTTTCTTGATGCCGCTTTTGGTGGGCGCTTCCTGCTTGGCCTTGGACCGGCCGCCCCTTTTGACGATGGCCATGGTTGAAGAGTATGCGGGTTATCGGCACAGGTGCTCGCCTTGCTAGAGCCCGGGTCGTGCGCGACACACCCAGGGCCGGGGAGGGAATCCACACCTACACACAGAAAGCAATCTCAGGGATGTACTGATGTATCAGCACACTACGTGGGAAGGTGATTCGCTTTGCTTTTTGGAATGAACTCAGCCAGTCTGTATGGCCGTGTGCCCTGTGTGACGGCTCCATGATACGTTCTAGACTAAGCAACACTGAATGGTTTGCATCCTGCATGAGAGTGCCAATAGGATCCGGCAAACGCTATGCGGGCCTGGCACATTGAATCAAATAGGCATTCTGGCATACCCGTGGCCACAAACCTGGACGCACTTGCACACACCACAGGATAGACCTGGTCAGAGTCAGCAGAATGTTAGCCTCATTTTTGCTGGTGGTATTCTATGCAGCTCGCCACGCTGCGGTGCGGATGCAGCAGCATGGTTGCACTCCACATGGCTGTGCTTCAAAGGCCACAACAATCAAACTCACTGGTACACTATCAGCACCACAAAAGAACAGAGGGCACCACGATGGGTCTAAACGAAGCCATGTATAAGATCTTCGTACCATGGCTTACAATCGCTCGGCTGCAAGAGCCCTGGTTCAGCCAGGGCATCCAATCAAGAGGACCAAATACGCACCATTTTGTCCTTCCCACCCGAAGCGACCTTTTTTCCATCCATGCTCCAGTCCACCGCATACACCTCGTCAACATGCCCCGGCAAATCCACATTCAATTTGCGGGTCCGCACGTCCCAAACCTTCAAGGTCGTATCCTTGGACGCACTAACCAAAAGGCGACTGTCTGCAGACCATGCTGTTTGGTACACTGGGGCCACATGCCCGCGAAAAGTGCCAACAAATGTGCCCTTGAGCCCGTCCCAGAGCTTGATAGAATTGTCGAATGACGCGGAAACAATGTATCGGCCATCCGGCGAAAACTGCACGTGGTTGACTAGCTTCTGGTGACCTGTCATCCTGCACACGGGCTGGCTCGACTTCAAGGGTTCCCAAAAGTACATGGTAAAATCGTCACTGGCCGTGACCAACCGCTCGCTGATGCTGCCGCCGAGCTTAGCCACTTTCTCGTACGCCTGAAGTGCCTTTTTCCTCATTTCCCCCATGTCCTGGTCGGGACTGCCTCTCGAAGAAGTATGGTCGAACCCACCCTTTCTCAATACATAGTCCGTAGAAATCGACAAGTGGTTCACCCAGTGGGCATGGCTCTTGAGCGTCTGCATGCACTTGCCACCTGCACTCATGTCCCAGGCCTTGATTGTTTTATCGTGCGAGGCACTGTATATGATATTGGACCCCGACCATTTCACGCAAGAAACTGCATTGGAGTGCCCGGACATGGTCATCTGACACGTTCTGCTCGTGACATCCCACACCTTGATAGAGCCGTCTTTGGAACCGGAGGCCACCCGTGGCTTTTGGCCCTCTTGCGTAAGATGCAAGGGCTCCCAAGTCAAGGATGAGATCCACTTCCCATGCCCCAGTAAAGCACCGCCTATAGACGCTCCTGTTTTGGCGTCCCATAATCTAACTGAGTTGTCCATAGATCCTGTGGCGATCATGGTTCCACAGGGCGAGTATGACACACAGAGTACCCAGTTGGTATGGCCACTAAGTGTTTTGTATGGAGTTTGGGTGTCACAGTCCCATATCCTGGCCGTAGAGTCTCCTGCACCGGAGCACATTCTTCCCGAGTTGTTTGGTGCAAATTGACAGCACAAAATGGTGGAGCCATGGCCCGCAATTGCAGTGCTAGACCTTGTCACGGGCTTGACTTTGAAGATTGCACGCGGCGTATAAACGATGGTCAAAAAGTCTTCGGTAGTCTTGATCCCGGGTTTCAAGATCGAGGTGTAAAGGTTGTCCTTGATATCGACAAGTTGGTCACTTTTGGCGTCCGAATCGAGAAGGGAAAACGAATAAGGCACGGGGTCTTCTGCTTCACCATTGAGCTGGTTCAAAAGCTCTTCCAATTGAAGCTCTGTGATTCCACCGGGCACTCGAAGAGAGCCTCCCACAGACTCTCCGGAATCAGCGGCCTGGAATTTTATTAGCACGTTTGGAACATCTTCAGGAACAATGTTCACATCCCTCACCTGTTGCGCCTCTCTTTTCTGCTTTTTGGATAATGGGGGGATAAGAGTAGCCATTGCTGCGTTGGTGGGTAGCGCTGCAAGAGGAAAAATACTGATGCTCATCGCCCGGTGTATATGCAGGCCCATACTCATTCTCAAGGCCGAGCCCCAAAACGTTGATCTCGTGTGCATTGCGATCCCGATATCCAATGGTTTCGATAATCCATTTGCAGAACAAGATCTGCATTTTGTCCCGATGTCTGCTCCCGTCCCCAATGGCCTGCACAAAAGAGAGGTCGTGCGCTTGTTGAGCAATGAGTTGCTCGGCGAGCAACGTGAGCATACAAACCCCGGCCATTTGCAGCCGCGCCGGATCCGTATGTTTGTGCTGATCCACCACCAACACCATTTTTCTTGCTGAATTCGATCGCTTTGATATGCTGAATCATTTGCTTTGTGAATTGAGCAGCTTCCCTCCAAATGTCCTCTTGGAGATATTTGGATGCATTGAGGCGCAGCTTCTCTATTCGTACCTCTCGTTATTCAGCACCACCGATATCACGAACCCAGTATTCCGGGTGGTTCTGACTTTGAGGTATTCGAGATTGGTTGTAACAAATCCCTGGAACGGCCAGATGTGGGGCTTGGCTCGGACTCGTAAGATTGTTCGGCCGGAGCTATTGCCATACTATACGTACTTGACTCTCCGGCAATTCACGTCGCTTTTCACCACATTGGAAGGCAGGATTTTCCCCGAATTCCCGGTGGTCCGCAAGATCCTCTTCATATTAGCCTGTGAGGACACGAGCGCCTTGGAAAAGCGCACCGTTGCAATGACATTCTCATACCTCTTGACTTCGATGCCCAGCTCTCTTATGCGCACCGTAAGGAAGATCTATTTGAGCATGGCTGACTTCTCAGAGCTGAAGATCGACTTCGATGTCACGTCGGCAATCTTTTGGAAGATCAACAGTCAAAGGTGCCTATTTCAGTCCTTGGAGCACTTGTCGTTGGTAGGACCCATCACCTTATGCCAGCTCAAAGTGTTGACAATGAGCTATAGATACAGACATTTCACTGCTTTGCGATCTTTGGACCTCACTTACTTAGGACTCAGAGCGAACTTGAGGCGCCTCAAAATCCCGAATACCGTGGTGGATCTTGACTTGTCTCACAATGTCATCGAAGACCTCGAGGGCTTCTTAATCCCGCACCAGATCCGATGTGTCAACTTATCCCACAATAACCTTGTGGGCTTGGTCTCCATGCCTTTCATCCCTTCTCTCAAAGTGCTTAACCTCCGCAAGAACTATATTCTGGGCATCGGGTATCTCTCTGACTCATTGGAAGTCCTAGATATCTCATTCAACGACATTGCTCAACTTGACTTCAGGCTTCCACGACAATTGAAATTTCTATTCACGGACATGGCACAGATGTACCTCATGGAAGAGGAGATGAAATCCCAGGTGGAGCTCCAGGAAGTCAAGATGCTCAATCACATCACGTCAAACGGTATCAATATGATGCGTTACAGGTATAACGGATTATAAACCTCGGGATCACGTATGGCGAGCAAGCCACAGAGCACCTCGGTTGGCTTTTTTGGATTGGATGTCAAAATCATCCGAAGAAGAGTAGTTTTCTTCCACGTCGTCCAAAAGCGTTCCTATCAGCTCGACATCCGAAGCATCTATCACCAGGGGAAAGTCCTCTTCAGTGTTCGTAGGCGCAAGATCTTCGCTCTCCAGCGTAGTTGGGGAAGGAAATGTTTGAATGGGCATCTCAGTGGCGTGAAAAGTCGAGGAGTTCTGCGGTGGTGAAGAGGGCATGGAATACTTGACGGACCGCTCCATTTGGAGATCTTTGTTGTCATCCCCAACCTTTCTAGAGTAGACCTGGGTGTATGAAATTGTTTCTTGAAGAAGTGAAGATAGACCCTCTCTGTGCTCGTTCAGATGGGGATCCAGTAAATAAATAAAGCAGTCTGGCGCTATTTGAGGGTCCTTGGGAGAGTAAGAGTTTTTAAAATCAAAGTAGATGGGCTCAGGAATGTTCTTGAGCAGGGTTCCGCTAATAACTTTAACCACAGAGACTAGGTAATGGTCTTGACTGGAGATGGGACGCGACTCGCTTTTGAAGTGTGGGCTGCGGAAGTACCAGTCGTAGTAAAATAAAAGTTTACAGGAGATTTTGTTTTCGCAGGGATTGTTCTTGTCGCCAAAAATCACCGGGGCCAAAGTAAACCTGCGCTTTTCATATTGCGAGCTGCTTGGCATGCTTGGCTGCGACGAGTCCATCTGGGAGGATTTCAGGGGTTCTCCTTGAGGAGCAATGTACTTTGGCTCCATATGCCCTAGTAAAAGGATCACGGCGCCATGCTTGACTGTCCACTGCGACATCAGCAGAAATAGCTCGTGAATATGTGACTGACAGCGAAAGTAGGGGTTTTCCCGGAGAGAAGATTCAGGCGGGAGCAGTGGAAGTTTCACCAGCTCGATACCTTCTTCGCGTGCCTTGTCTTGGTACTTGAGAAGCACACGGTACTGTTCGATCTGGTGCTTGAGCATGTACTCCTCGTGGGTAGCAATAAATTGGTAGCGGTAGAGCTCTAGCAAATCATGGAAGTTTGTGATAGCCAACAATACCAAGCCGTGGGGTTCCTGTAGTGGCATGAGCTTGAAGAATGCGTATATCTTGGAAAAAGACGACAAGTCGTACTTGATGATGCGCTTATCCGATATCCACAGGGGCCGGAACTGAGAGTGGCGCCTCAAAATGTCCCAGGGGAAGCTGTTGATGGTTTCTAACACTACCACCTTTGTCTGGTCCGACTTCAATAGATGGCTGCACATCAAATGGGAGAGCATCACGTAAAGCGCTGGGTTGATGGGCACGCTCTGGAGGTCGAGAATGGCGTCACTTTGCAAGTTCAACATTTCATCTAGAGCAGTTAACCCTGAACTGAGGTGGTTCCATTGGTGGGCTTGAAGGATATCAAATAGTAACACCATGGCAACATAGCGATGAACAGCTTATAGCATCCTAGTGGCAGGGCATATGGTTCATCACGTCGCGCGTGGTGTCTAGGTGTAGCCCGGAGTCTGGGGCCAAGTGCCAAGGATACCAGGTGTGACCTCTCAATAGAAAAAGGGCACGAGCCAATAGGTTTGCATGAAGACTATGGAATGTTTTAGACAACAGTTAATTTTCGGCTATCTATCGAGTCTTTAATCTTATCAACAATCATGTCCCTCGGTCATGTCCATTACTCACGTCGTGTCTCCGCATCACCGAATTTGACCCCTACAGCAGTAGCACTGCCTGCAGTGGCGGAGAAGCCACTAATGCCAATTATGAAGGGGAGAATCCCGAATTTGGGACTTATACTGGATTAGCCACTCGAGTAGTTTTGGTTCCAGGCTTATGTCAGCGTTCGGCTTGGTTCGCGAGCAGCATTTCACGCAGTCGCCAGGGGCACCGGGGAAATTACCCGTGGGGCTCTTCCGGTACATGTGGGGCTCTTCAGGTACATGTGGGGCCCTTCAGGAACTTGAGAGGCTCTTCGGGGACTTGTGGGTCATTTTCGGGGCTTATTGCTGGCTTTCAGACTTGCGGTCATTTTGGGATTCGCAGTCATTCGGGTACTCGCGGGTCCTTTTGGTTAGGCCTTCACTCGCGGTGACCTATTTTCCCCCGCGTTCTAAGCATCTCACTACACAGCTGCCGCGCTCATGGTGTTCCTTGCGCATTCCATCTGTCTCACCCGTACATCTTCTCCCACCTGAACTTTTCGGCGCGACCATCATAAACCCGTATCTCCAGGCTACTTTAGCTTTTGCTATCCTTGCATTTCATTTGCCTCGAGCACCGCTTTCCCCTGAAGCTCCATTTTCAAATTCGCTGGTACAATAGTGCTTTACTAGTCTGTCTGTGCTCTTGGCGCCGCCCCAAATTCGCTACCCTTCCTTCTCGTCCGGCCCCGTTCCGCTTGCCTAATTTGATACCGTGCATACGTTATACCCGAGCAAACTTGATTGCCGAAAAAACTGGCTACCATTCTGGATCCCTGAAATTTGAACATCTGGTGGACCCCTGAATTGTTTGCCATCCGCACACATACCGATAAATTCAACTACAGCCAACGATAGTTCCAGTTGAAGCCCTCACTCTCGAACCTCAATAATGACCAAATACAAAGAATCAAGCGCCGCATCTAGCCGCCACGGAATTCACCACTCTCTGAGCAAACAGCGACTAGATTCGCACAGCGCTCATCTGACGCTGATTGCATCCTCGGGCTCGATCCCCAGCTCCACGGCGTCTCAAGGCCTGCAGCAGACCAGCTCGAGTGACTCGTCGCCAAGCCAGACCGGGCACTTCTCTGAATCTTCCCGCAAATCATCCGCCAAACCCCGTTCGCTTAGCCAGGTTCTTGCTACGAATCTTACCAACACAAACCAGTACTTGTCCCAGGAAAAAGCTTACTTGAAGCGAATACGAAACCAGAGGGTGGACGATTACTACACCAAAGGCATTAGTGGTGCTAACATAAATATTAAAGACTCTGATACGGTAAAGGGGGCTTCTATTAGCTCGCAAAATGGCAACGACGACGACGACGACGAGGTTAATCTCTCGCCTGATGAGGACTCTGGTCTCTTGGCTGATATGAATAACGGCAAGTATGAGATTGACTACAACTTGGCCTTCGACATTATGAAAAGCAGCAACTCCAAGTTGAGCATTGACGACAATGTGAAGATTATCAGCAAGGATAACGTGCGGGATCCGGCTGTCATTGAACGCTTACAGTGGCAGGCAATGCTCCTCTCCGTTTTGACAGGTGACGTTGTGAGATCGGAGAAAACAAAGATCATAGACATTGCTAGCGCTGAAGGCCAGGAACAATTACTTCATTCCAAGTATAACGAGAAAATTTGGTTTGGAATTCGTGCCAAACTTTTCAATCGAACCGAGGATGACCAAAGGAAGATCACTCTTTACAGGAGAAACTTGGTAGACAATTTGATTGACGAAATCATGCAATACGAAATTTCATATGAAGCAGGTGCTCCAAGCCCGCGCGAACAGATTGTGGTTTTACTCGATAAATACGAAAAAGCATGTGAGTTATGGAGAACGTTGGAGCAAATGCGCCACGATAAGCCTGCATGCCGAAGCGAAGCGTTTCAAAACCGAATAGATGCTCTCACCGCTTGGTTGTCTATAACGGATGCAATTGAAAGAGAGTACATGTCCTTCAAAGCTTGGATTGGAAACGACGAAATGGATGTCACTAAAGGCTCTTCAGTAAAGCCTGTACAAGAACCAGACGATATCGCTTCCAGCGAAGAGAATGTGAAAAGAATATTTGAGGAAGACAACAAGTCCCTAGCCGAACGCATCGTTAAAGAAAAAGATGTGCAGATGATATTCAAAAAGCGTGTCTTTTGTCCGTTAGCTCCATGGATGGCGAAATCCAAAAACACTTACGTGAAACTTGGGGCTATTTTTGAGGTATTGAAACTTCCAGACTATGTGCATAACCTTATTGACTTATGTCTTGTTCCTGTTCACCTTATTAAAGAGATCATATCGATAAGAATGAGGTATGCCATGAAACTACATAATCCAACGCTCATGATGATTGATCAAATGATCGAAGATTTCAAGTCATACATTGCCACTGCTCTCGAAGTCAAAGTGGGCTTGACAGATTACTGCAAAAGTGATTACAAGAAAACATGGTACATTGAGGATTTGTTTCAGAAGGAATTGGAGGATTTTGACCAGGTCGTTCTTCAATGTGTTCGTTATTATTTGGGTTTGTTGAGCAAGAAACTTAATGACAGTTCGAGGACCCTCCATCTGTTCCGTACTAACAAGGAACCGGAGGAGCTCGAGGCCGCCTGGAATTTTTTGAAGGGCTTGGGAGGCTCTATTGATGGGGGCAGCATCGTTGTGGCCGAAAATATCACCTCATGTACGTCCCGGTTATGTCAAAAGCTATTGGCCTACATCAACCACCAATTCAACAACCCTCCTTCGCCAGTCAATGGTTCTGCTGACTTTAATCGTTGGTATGCTTCTACCACGGAAAATTTTGGTCAATTACGTCGTAAGCTCGCCAGATTCACGGGCCAAATATCCAGAACGTTCACGAATTCATTCGTATTTGAAATTCCTGCTTTTCCAGGCCCCACCAAAGAAAACATCCTCGATGTGTTGAAAGATTCCAATCACTTCCTCGTTTATACCGGAAGCATTGAAGCCAATGGAACATACTTATTTGCCAGTGAAGATCTTCTTGGAAATGAAGCGGAGATATTGAGAATCATCAGCGGAAGCTGTATTGGCCAGGACTGCAGTGAAGACCGCACGGAGTCTTCAGATCTTTTTGACCTGCGACGCTTCAATGATGCAGAAAGGCTTATTCCGGAAGATGAGATTCTCCATGACACGTCGTACGTTCTTGCCTACTGTCCGCCAAAACCTATAGTGTGGGACGGCGAGAGAATCACCGTGAATGTATCTGAAGTATCAATAACCGAGGTCAAAGTTGGTGAACTACTTCTTATATCCAAATTGAACCACGACACGTTGCATTTGGCGAGAGATCGCTTCTTGGACTCTGTCTCGGAAGTGTTTGTCAGCGGCAGTGTAAAGCTTATTGAACAGCGGTCTTCACTTCCCAAAGTGCATCAGGAAATGATGCGAATCAATAAACTTTTTTTCCGAATGACCTTGTCTGTTTTCGATTCGATTTCAATCTTACTTTCCAAGTGCCGCACGTTATTTCCTGATGGAGGGTACCAAGAGATTGTTAATAACTACTTCATTTATGCGCGAGACTTTGGGAAAAGCTCAATCAAATGGTCCGACTCGTCGAGGAAGTCCACTGTCATAATGAAGCTTATACAGCTTTCCATTGATTGGGTGAGCTTTATATGTGACGACTGTATTCCCACAGAAAGAAAAACATTCCGATGGTGTGTGCTTGCGCTAGAGTTTGCTATGGAAATGACCCGCGGCTTTAATGTGCTTGTTCTAGGCGAAGATCAGTTTTATAGACTCAAGCTCAAGGTGGCACGGTGTATGTCGCTTCTCATATCGCACTTTGATATCATGGGTGCACGATCCAACGAGGCAGAGCAGAGGAGATTACTCAAGTGGTATTCCCAAAGACAAGGAATTGAAAACTCTTCCGATGACGAGCAAATTCTCTCCGCATACCACACTGATTTGATGCAACAAATCGATGAGATTGAAAACTACAGAAAGGATGTTCAGGAAGAGTTGAATTCGATTGGACGGGTCTTGGACGTTTCCGACCTGGAGTACCATTTTGTCACTCTCCTTGCATCCTCGTTCTCAAGCGTTTCTATTAGATGGCAAAAAGGCAAATTCATCGGCGGAGGGTCGTTTGGTCAGGTTCACGCGGCGGTCAATCTAGATACTGGTGGGGTTATGGCCGTGAAGGAAATCGTGTTTCATGACTCGCAGTCGCTAAAACTTATCCCATCGATCAAAGAAGAAATGACTGTTCTTGAAATGCTCAATCATCCCAACGTGGTGCAATACTTTGGAGTGGAAGTCCATCGCGACAAGGTCTACCTCTTCATGGAATACTGCGAAGGAGGATCCCTTTCCGGGCTACTAGCGCATGGCAGAATTGAAGATGAGTTGGTGATCCAAGTATATACGCTTCAGATGCTAGAGGGGTTGGCGTACCTCCACCAGTCGGGCGTGGTGCACCGCGATATCAAGCCAGAGAACATCTTGTTGGATCACAATGGGGTCATCAAGTTTGTTGACTTTGGCGCCGCTAAGGTGATTGCAGCCACGGGAAGAACGAGAAAGATGCTGTCGAGCTATGGATCCAAAGCAGCGAGAGACCCTCAAAACCTCAACTCCATGACCGGCACCCCCATGTACATGTCGCCGGAGGTTATCACGGGCCAGGCGTCGTCGAAAAATGGCGTGGTGGACATCTGGTCGTTGGGCTGCTGTGTTTTAGAAATGGCCACCGGAAGACGGCCGTGGGCCAACTTGGATAACGAGTGGGCCATCATGTATCATATTGCAGCTGGCCATAAACCTCAGTTACCGTCATCGGATCAACTCAGTGAAGAGGGCATTCGGTTTCTTTCCAGATGCTTGGAGCATGATCCGGGCAAGCGAGCTTCTTCCACCGAGTTGTTGAAGGACCCATGGATCATCCAGATCAGGCAAGCTGCTTTTGGATCGTCTGAGGGGGGAAACACACCTATTATGGAGCTTGGCCACGAGATTTTGCAATCTTAAAATTCTTGCTGGATCTCTGGTCTCGTGTCGCCCGGGACGTCACTGACTGCCTGTCACTAGTATGCTGTATTATTACTCTGGTGCATTAATAATTTGGTTTATCATTACTCTGACGTATTACCACCTTGGTGGACTACTGGTGTGCTACTGACTACCGACTGTATCTGCTACTCATGACCACGTGTACATGCATGCTACATGGGTGGAAGAGACTATCGAACGTGCCAAAAACAACACTCTCCACACGCCCGTTCTGGCCCCGTAGCAAATCTCCGTTTAAATCACTCACGTATATTCTTCATATTTACAAGATCCGCAGCGTTTAGATTTTCTCGTCCAAAACTCGGCAGATGGCCGCGACATGGTCTCCCTTGATGTTCACCTCTCCTGTGAGGGTATTGACACGGATGTTTCTGGGAAGCACGTTGCCATTGTTAATGAAACGGGTCAACTCCTGTGCAAAGAGACGGACATTTCCCTGCACGCGTTTGATTTCGGTGCTTATTTTGGTGTTCTGGACTTTCTTGTACACAGGCCAGTGGCCGTATGTGGACTTGTTGATGGAGTACTGGCCCTGGGTTTCGAAGGTGTTATTGGGAAGTTCCTCGGGCGTGACGGCCGACAACGGTGGCGCTGAGTAGACCTGCTTGGCGGCCACGGGTTTGGGCACTCTCAATCCTCGGAGAAGATGCGAGGACGGCTTCATTCTGCACTAACACACCGATCCAAGTCGCGAGAAAGAGCTAATCAGCTATGGTGTATGAGAGTGGCTAAAATGTTTTGGCTAGGACAGTCAGCTACTTAGTTTTGGCGATGCGGTCATTTTGGTTTGGCGGGTTTTTCGCACCTGCGGGTGTGTATATTGACCAGGCCTTAGACATTTACCAGGCCTTAAACATGTTACCAGGACTTGCACATGTTACCAGGACTTGCACATACTACCAGTGCTTGGACATAGAACCCGGCCTCAAACAGTGTCACTACCCAATTCTCCCCCTCAAGAGTCTCTACATAAGATGAGCCCGCTTCCTGTGGAGATTCAAGTCCTTCCGCAGCTGGCACTCTTCCTGGCACACATCGCACTTGTACAGCCTAGTGTGTACCTTGAGATGCTTGTGGAAGTTGGACCTTTCATTGAACTTGCGCCCACACCCGGGCCACGTGCACTGGGAAGGCTTGACGCCAGAGTGGGTGCGGTTGTGGATCCCTAACGCAGAGCTGGTGGAAAAAGCCTTTCCGCAGACATTGCATGTGTAAGGCTTCTCCCCCAGGTGCATTCTTTGGTGCTGCTTCAACATGGCGGGCACGGCGAAACGGAGCCCACATGTCTCACACACACACGGCTTGTAACCAGTGTGCATGTGGATATGCCGGTATACCTTTTGGCGTTGAGTGAATTTTTTGCCACCGTTCCGCTCACATCCATACCAGCAGCATTGGTATGTGGCTTTGCCGAAACCGATGTGGTCCCTCTGAAGGTGGTTCTGAAGCGCGCCGTCATCGGGGTGGGTTTTGTTGCAAATTATGGGCTCGCCATCGAGGCCGGTGCCAAGCTGCCACTTGCACGAAAAGTCGCCATCTCCAACTTGCTGGGATGCCGACCTTTTTGGACAGATCTTGACCCGGGTAATGTTGAAGTCGTTTTCCCTGCGTTGGGTGCGGTCGCGCATTGGCATGGGCGGAACGAGCTCGAAATTAGACATGTCGTTGCATGACTCAATGGACGAAGGCGTGAGCACCGTGACCGCATGCGAGTCGGGAACAGGTGGAGCGGGCTTGACGTCGGGTTCCGCGGTGTGCGTGTACAAGTGGTGTAGGAAGACTTTCAAGTCGGTCTCCACAAAGCCACAATCGTTCCATTCACATCCAAAGCTGGAGGGATGCGTCGAAGCGAACTCGCTGAGGCCGCGGTCGAGTTGGTACTCCTTCTTGATGTGACTATTGAACACATGGTCGAACAACGCAGAGTCATGCACCTGCTCAAAGCACTGCTCCCACTGGCATGGCTGGACGTAGTTGGGAGCTGGCTCTTCGTCCTTTGGCACCACTGGTGCAGGACCGCCGGTGTCGGGGCCAATTGAATTGAGGTTATCGAACTGTACAAAGAAGTCATAGTCCGACTGGGTTGTCTTTTGGCTGCTGAGAAACGTGGGCTCGGCCATGTTGGCGGGCAATTTGGCATGGAAACACGAGTGATGAAGAGTATGCGAAGAACTTAGCAGCATATGAGAAGGCTCCAGTACCGGAATTTCGGGCTCAAAGTTTCGAAGGGATGGAATAAAGAGGTCCGATGGAAGGGGTTCATCCGCAAGAGGCGTGCCATCCAGATGGCAGTGGTGGGGGAAATGGATCTGGAAGTTGGCGTTAGAGGCGGTGTTTCCATTGAAGAAGTCGGCCCTATGTCGTGTGGATGCCTGAGACAGTTGCAGTTGCAGCTGCGATGGCTGCGACGGAGCAGAGTACTGCTCTATGTTCTTCAGCACATTCTGGATGAGGCTCTCAAAGATGCCCAACTTGGAGTTCTGGCTATCACACAAACTATTGTCATGGCGCTCGTTGCCCGTACACACAGGGTCGGTGCAAATGCTGCTGGTGACCTCCGCTAGACACTTTGGGTTGTCGCAGCACTCGGCCTGCGGCGCACCGGGCACGTCGCGGTCGCCCTGCGAGGGATTATCGTTGTCACAGTGGTGATAGTAGCAGTCGTCGAGGTCATCACAGTATATGTCATCGCATAAATCGAAGTTGTTCATTTCTTTGCACGCGTTTAGGTCGTCTGCTGGAACCACCTGCGGAGGCTGCGCCTGGAGCTCATGGTCATGGTTGTGGATGTGGCCGTGGATGTGCAAGTGGTCCTTGTGCTGATGCACGTGGCCATGGACATAGCCGTGGGTGAAGAGTTTGTTTTGGAAGTCGTCTGCTGGCGCTAGATCTCGGCGAGGGCTTTGGCAGTCGGGCCTCCCGTCACGTAGATCCAGGTACTTGGGCTCGATGGCCGGCACTTTATCCAAGATACCGAGCTGCTTGACGTCGGACAAGAACATCGGTCCAGGTAGGTGTGAGAAGATTCTGGGGGAAGCTTCTAGTCGAGATTTCGTTGGAGCCCTAAACGTGGGGGAGGGTGGCTAAATAGACAATTAGAGAGGGCAGACAGTAAAGAAGAGACCACTAAAATGCCACCAAAATAACAAGGATATCAATAGAGGCCAATGAAATCAATAGCGACCAATGAAATCAATAGCTACCAATGAAATCAATAGCTACCAATGAAATCAAAAGCGACCAATGTGAACAACAGAGACCACCAAGAGACCACAAGAGAAGAGAAATCCACACCAAATGATTTGACTGCTCAGTACCAGAACGAGACACTTTGACTTGTCAATTACCAGAAACGGGAACCAGCAAAAATGGACAGGAGAAGGATGGCCACGTTGGGCTTGATAAAGAAGGGCAGGCAAAGGACTTTTGCGTGAGATGGGCAAAGTAGTCTACGTGATAAGATGCGGGAGTGTGTATGAGGCGAGGTGCGTCAGCTACCCTGGTGGTTATGGACTAACAGGTTCGAGTCGTGCTCGCATGCACACAATAATCGGCCATGGGCTTGAGCACTGGCCGCACTAGAAAGGGCATTCGAGTGTGGGAGTGCATCCATGGCGCATGGCGTGGACGGTTTCATTCATGTGTTCCAATCAAATGCATAAGCCACCTACCGCCTAGCTGTACGTCTAAAGCACCGCGCCGTCCGTTTGATGATGATGCGTCGTTTGTTGTTGCGTCGATTACAGACTATGGAATCTATCATACAAGGGATGTACGGGTGATTCAGCCATAGGTGCTGGCTCCAGCGTTTGACCCGAGACCCTGGCAGAGGTGCTTTAAAGCCACCGGCCTGTTTGAGGCGAAATGTGCATCAAGAGTTATTTGAAAAATACTTGGAAGAACTGTGAAAACCACTACTCCTCACCCTCCGGTGCCATTTTTTTTGATGCCAGTTTTCAGGTGCCATTTTTTTGATGCCAGTTTCTAGGTGCCATTTTTTGGTGCCAACTTTATTGATGCCAATTTTTTAATGCCAACTTTTCTGATGCCTATTTCTAGGTGCCATTTTTTTAAGCCAGTTTTAAGTGCCATTTATGATACCGTCGTGATACCTTTTTGGGTGCCTTTTCAAAGCCTTTTAGATGCCATTATGATGCCAGTTTTTATGCAATTTTCTCTAGTGGTACCGGTACAACAAATCATGTTTGGGTTTAGATCAAGAGTGTATGTGGCGCAGACCAGTTTTGAAGATGCAAATGAGCCATTGTTGACCCAGTTTGTAGTTTCTCATGGTTTGGTTGGCCGCGGGTGCCCCAAAGGCCAAGGCACATGGAACTTGCCTCCGGTCGGCCTTTACATCAAAGTTAATACGACGTGACAAATTTTGCGCAGGCTTGTGGATCCTCGACGTGGACCGGCTGCATAGGTGGAGTAGTTATGACATTGGGTTGTACTGAAGATTGCCTTTGGTATACAAATTCCGTTGCTGCTCCCCGGGCACTCGAGCTTGCGCAATGCCCCCCGAGCACACTAGTTTTTTAGCTCTTGGATCTCGTTCTCGTCCGCAACGAGTCCCATCACAACCAAGTACATGTTCAAGTTGTTCAACATGCTTTGCTTTTTGTAAAGGTTGGCCATGTCGTTATTGTTGATTGCCTTGGCCCTGTTCATCACGCCAAAGATCTCGTCTCTGACCTCATCCACAATGATCCTCTGATGACTCAATTTGCCTCCCAACGAAAGCGTGGCCAAAAATTGCCACACGTAGTCATCTTCGGTATCGCTGTGGCTTGGAGGAAAAATGGCGGCAATGCGGGACTCCAATGACGTGAACAACTCGTCGTAGCAGCTGGTCCATTCCGACAAATCAGTGGCTGAGATTGTGCCTTCCCCTCTCATCAACTCTGCTCTGGAAAGCAAGGTCGTCAAGACAGATAACCCGATTTTGGTGGTGGACACAAACGAAACCACATTGTGCTGGATGAGTATGAGAAGCAACTTGATAATCTCATTGAATTTGAAGTCCTGTACGGCATTCATCAACACTTTGCAAAATGTCAACGAATACGTTTCCACCAACTTCAACACCTCGTCTGGAATTTGCTTCGAATCATAAGTAGTATAGGAGCCGTCTTTGATCACCTTTAAGTTCTCCAAGTTGCTCATGACCAACGTGATCACAGTCAAGATTTGCTCTCTGCTCAAAAACTTAAATAAACGAGGCAAAATTTTCAACGCTTTAGAGAAATTGAGGCATTGTACAAATGGGTTGACAAATGATTCCTCATCTCCCGAAGACGAGGCTTGGTCCAACACATGCAACGACTCCCACAACTTCGTAGTATCGACGTCGGTAGACAACCGCGATTCACTTTCGACAGACATCAAATTGTTCATAATCTCTTCTAAGATGCACATGATATCTTTCTTGGAGAACTTTTTAATAGGCTTCGTTGGCGCGGCAATGGACGAAGACCGTGTTTTCTTTGGTCTCGCCTCCAGCTCGTCTTGTTCGACCTGGTTTTCCTTCGCCTTTTGAGCAGCAGTGCTCAAGATAACTAATTGCTGTCTTGGCTTTTTACCTGAGCCAACGGAGATCTTACCCAAGACCCCCCCTCTAGCATTGTGAGGCAACTTCTGTCTCTCTTTCGCAACAGTAACAGCTTTCTGCACCTGTTGCTGCATCCTCTGCAAAGCAACATCCGCCCTTTTGTGCCTGCCCCCTAGTCTGTGGCCACTTTGATCCAAGTAGGCTTGAGCAATGGAATTTGGTTCCACTTCGCCAAGGCCATTGGAGCCCGATTTTGGATGGATCACTTTGTAAACTTGAGCATAGAAGTCTTCGTTGTAAGGATCGTCAGTGACAATCTGAGAGAGCTGAAATCTTGTCACAAAGTCCTTATCCTTCGGATTCATGACACCCGAATACCTCATGATTTTGGATACTTTCTCCTGGCGCTTGGCCAATCTAGCTTGCTCTAAAGGCAGCAAACTTTCCATTGGAACATTCTGACGCTGGCCATGATAGTCAGGCAGCCTAGGTGCAATATGGTGCTGGGGCAGGGGCTGAGAAGTTATACCCTGCTTCTTGGATCCCAAAACGGGAAACTGGGACATATCGCTCCTAGGGTGGGAGGTTTGCGGAGAAGCCG
Organism: Metschnikowia sp. UFMG-CM-y6306; assembly: GCA_009756535.1. Taxonomy (NCBI): domain Eukaryota; kingdom Fungi; phylum Ascomycota; class Pichiomycetes; order Serinales; family Metschnikowiaceae; genus Metschnikowia; species Metschnikowia sp. UFMG-CM-y6306. The sequence goes on along the minus strand of WFIW01000011.1, from coordinate 18,362 downwards.
TTCCTGGCCTGGCGGTTTGCGGCACAGGTTGCTGCAGGGCGTCAGAAGTTGAAGCAGAAGTTTGTACTGCATGGTCCGATGCAGCAGGAGAAGCTTGGTCTTGGTAGGTGGCACTCGACATTGGGGGCTGCGCTACATGCGGGTGCACCTGTGCCATGGCGGGGACTAAGTGTGGTGCTTGCATATTGTGCATCACGGGCATGGTCTGCTGATTCATTTGATTAATGGGCGCTTGCATGGGCAAGAATTGTCCTGGATAAGGCATGCCGTAGTGCCCATTGGGAGGCATGTAGCCTTGAGGCATCATGTAGCCGTTGAACTGCGGAGGCATGCCCGGATACATCTGCTGGTGAGGAGGGGGCATTGTTTTGCGCGACTCGGAAGGATCAATAGCAGTCAATTGAGCCTCGATCTCCTCCAAGCTCAAGATTCGCTTTTCCTCAGGGGGCCGCGTGGTTGGCACCGAGGTGCTGGGCCCGGCATGCTTGGGCTCCGGAGTGTTTTCGCCCCACAAATCCTTCATGAACTCATCGTCGTTGGCCGCGGCCCGAGCAAAGCTAAGGTTGGGTCTGGCGGCCGAGGCCGAATTCGAGCCTGGTAACGTGGAGGAGGAGAAATCAAAGTTCTTGCCGACTTGGTTGACGTTGAAAGTTTCCGAATTCAAGGCATCGTCTTCTTCGTACTCGCCTAAGCCTTCATAAGTGTCCTGGAAGTCGTAGACCTTGTCGTCGTTATTGTGCAGGCGGGGCGGGGGCCCGGAGGCGTCAAAACCGAAAAACGACATGATAGCTTTCACTCGAGAGTATCTGGAGCCTGCCTAGGAGAAAGTGCGGAGTGTGAATGGAATGGTTTGCTGCGGTGGTGGTTTTTTTCTGGGTCAACTTTCGACGATCTGTCGCCTGTGCACGACCCGCCAACATGTCGCGCCAGGTTTTGGTCCCCACACACAGCTTACAAAAGGCAAAGCGGTCTAAGGTTGTCTAAATAAACAAGAGTGACCGGCTTAGAGTAACGAGAGCCGCGAAGCAGCTTAATCAACCACCGGGACCACGCAGACGGGGAAGTAAAACACCACAAAAATGGGGAACTAAAGCACTAGAGCCATAAAGATGGCATAACCAAAACTACAGCCTGGACTCTGGCGACTAGGCAGAATTCAAACCGAATATCGGGCGGCTACACAAGCTGGCGTGTCACTGACCAGCCAGCATAATCCGTTTTGGGCTTGAATTGAGACTGCGAAAAGGTATGTTCATGATTTATTTTATTCTAAACCTAATTATAAATTTAAAAGTAAAATTACTGAAAATTCTCTAATTCTTGAAAGTATTAATTCGCCACACGCACAACTCAAGAGAAGCCAGCACTAGAAAAGCCAGCGCTGGAAAAGCACCAGAAAAAGCCTGACTAGAAAAAAGTCTGGAGAGTGCTCGTGAGCTTGAGGAGCATTTCGTCCCACTCGCTTTCCTCGTCGCTGAGCACCGTGATGGCACCTCCCGCGCCGATTCTCCATACGGCAGTGGTGGAGTCATTCTCCATGTCTTGTTTATAATGCACCATGGACCGGATAATCACCGACCAGTCCGCGTCATCCGTGACGGACCAGTAGCCTGCCACTCCCGAATAGAAGCCTCTCCTGCCACATGATGTGCTTTTCTGAAGGCTCTCTATGGAGCGGAGGAGCTCCATAGATCGCTTCTTGGGTGCACCGGTCATCGACCCTGGAGGTAACGACAGGTGCAAGACGTCGATCCCCCGGAACCCGGTTTCGCCCAAACCGCCTTGGATCACGCTCACCAATTGATAGACGGTTTTATACTCCTCCACCGTCATCAAGGCCTTGACAGTGACATCCTCCGTGAATGTTTGCAAGTCGTGGCGAATAAGATCCACAATCATGAGATTCTCGCCCATTTCTTTGGGCGTGCGCAATAGCCGCGTGGCATCTTCTAACGTCGTGGTACTGGTATTCTTGACTGTTCCTTTGATGGGGCGCAACTCGGCAACTTTGTGGTACTTTTCGTCGTCGCTGTCTTTCCACGAGAGAAATCTCTCCGGAGAGGACGAGACCAACGTGCAGTCCTCAAAGTCCATGTATGCGGAATAAGGCGACGGGTTTTTTTTCAACGCCAAGATCTTATACATTTCCCAGGAGCTCAAGTGCAGCGGTAGAAAGATTTTCAGCTGCGTGGTCAAGCAGAGCTCGTATGAGTCGCCCAGCTGGAGCGCATCTTGACACATGCTCATTTGCTGGCGGTACGTTTCGCGGTCGGGAAGCTGCGTCCTGATGTCGTGATTGTCGGAGGTATCGTGTTGGTTGGAGATGTCGTGGTGATCGGAGGTGGCGTGGTACTTGGCGTCGCATAGGTGCTTGGCACTGGAAGATATGCTTGCAAGGTCCACCTGGCGAACATGGCGAAGCTCGCTTTGTAAGTGCAGGCAAAACTCGACATCCTTGTCACGGATGGAGCCCAAGAAACAAGTTCCCGTTCGGCGGTTGCAGAGAATGAACCGCTCGATATATACAAGTTTGGTGTCCGGAGTAGTTTTGCGGCAAAGCGACTTCATCCCCGACACTTGCACGTGCTTGCCCTCCTCGTAGGAGAACATGCCCATGTATCCGCCCAAGAAGGGCAACTTGGAATCATGTGCGATGGACGAGTTGGATTCGAGTTGGCCCCGAGGAACGTACCGCTTTTGGAACTTTGACGCCACAAATTCCCACACCGATGATCCTTTGACACTGACGGTTTCGTGCAGTTTGCCTCTGTAGCCCAGCAAGTACACATGATCCGCGTCGTCGATCGAATGGGTGATGACTTCGCTCTCGCCCTGCACCGGAAGGCCAATGATGCCCCACTCGCCTGGATCTGCGGCCGAATTGAGCAACACGAAATCCACCTCGCGAGCGTATAAATGGTCACACACGTCGATAGCAGTTATGCCGGAGTGCACAAACCTCAATTCCTCTAGCCATAAGGTGGGTGCCTTTTGGGCCGCGCGGTCTGTCTCGGGCCAAAGACTGGTTTCGTGGACTGCGCGACCATCTATCATGTTCCGGTTGTAATCAAGCATGGACGGGCTCTTCTGACTCTCTGCCAAGTATGCACGTGCCTTCTTGTTGTAGTGGTCTGCCAAAGCATCAAAGCGCCGAATAAGCTCATCGCCGTGCTCCGAGCACACGGATTCGGGATGATATTGAACCCCATACAACGGAAGAAACGCATGCTTTCCAGCCATCAACAACGTGGCCTGGCCAGTTTGACACTTCTCCTGCCCGGTCTCTTGACACGTCGCCAATGGGATGATCTGATCGTTTAGCGTGCTCATGTTCACATGAAGTGAGTGATAACGGACACTGTCGAAAGGGATGTCGGACTCAAAAAGGTCGCTCGTGCGGGGCTGAATCTTATATATCTGGCCATGTTTGATGGAGTCTAGTCTGGTCACGGGATTTCCAAACTCCTGGCACAAGCCCTGGAAGCCAAGGCATACTCCCAATACTGGCACGCAATCGTCGGGGTTTTGTGCAAACCTCTGGTAGAGGTACTTGATTATGCCCATGTCCTTTTCGTTGGCCGGGTGGCCTGGCCCCGGACCCACAACGATGGAGTCGAAATGGCGGATCCAGGTGTCGAACACCGATGCGTACTCGTGCTTGGCAAAAGTATCGTTGAAGATGGTCACCACGGACTTGCCCGAATTGGCCTCGATCAAGTGCTTGAGATTATTTGTGAAGGAGTCATACGAGTCAATAAGAAGAATCATTGAGTGGGGCGATGCCCGCGGGGCATGGCGAGAAGATGTGACAGAATCACGTCTACGCGCGCGCCATCTTTTTCTGCATTGTTTCGCTAACGACTTTCTCACCGTTGCCTGCTTAGTGGCCATGGCTATTGTTGTCGCTAGTCGCCATGTGTATGGCCATCACTGCCCTCCATGCGTATGGTCGTCACTGAGCGCCGGCATGTCCAACGCTTCCATTCTCCGCGTGTACTCTTGGAGCTGCTTTTCCTGTTCTTCGTACAAGATCATCATGTCGTAGAGATCCTTCTGAGCACTTTCCTTCTCTAGTTTCGCTTGTTGCAACTGCTGCTCAGTTGTCGCCTGCGAGTCATTGTCACCTTTGGGCCCTTGTAACTCCTCCGTAACCCTCTCCAACTGAGACTCAAGCTGCTGGCATTTGTGGTTAGCCAACTCCAATTTCGCCTCTAGCTCGGTAGCGCCATTTCGGAGACTAATCACTTCATCGCTGTCCGTCGTTTCCCTAGCACGTTCTGCCATCTCTTGCGACGCGCGTCTTTGGACTTGCGCAATCATTTCGTCCTTCTTTTGCAATTCAGTTTCTAAGCTGTCCAATTTGGCCGTTAGCTTCTCCAATTCCAGTGCGCTAGACTGATCTTGTTCGATTTGTTCCCGGAGCTGCTCCTCAATACCGGTGTTTCGCTTCTGGAGCATCTTTTCGGAATCCTCGTCAAGAAGGGCGGTTTCTTGTAAGTCTTGCTTCTCTGCAACCAAAGAGTCGATCGTTTTCTTTTTGTCCTCAATTTCCGTGCTTAGCTCTTTGATCTGATATTTCTTCTCATCTAGCTCCAATCTGCAAGAACCCAACTTGTCATTCACGCTTGCGAGTTCTTGTTGGAGGCTCAATTTTTCCTCGTTGGTGATTTCCTGTTGGGGTGACTGAGATATGACTTTTTCTAGACTGATTGCCTTTTGGGATAGCTCTTCGATTTTTTCCTTAGCTTCGTCCCTGATAGCTGAAAGCTCTTGGTCGTGGGACTTTTGATTTTGCAAAAGGCTGGATTCGAGCTTTGAAATTCGCTCAGTGTACTCTGCTATTGCTGCTTGTGAGGACTCCTGTGTAACTCTCTTATTCTCCTGTAGGGCATTAGTTTTGATCTTCAATGCTTCCTGGAGCTCGCGCTTCTCCAGTTCCAAGGATGCCGTCTTCTCGACGTTTTCGTTGTACGCCTTCTTCAAATCAATGTACTCAGTCAGCAAAGAGGAAAGTTTTCTTTTTTCTGCTCTTGTTTGCTCCAAGTTATCGGCGTGGGATTCAATTTCCGACTCCAACTCCAATATCCGACTGTTCAAAGCTTCCACTCGAGCTTGCTCTTCCAAGTGAAGCTTTTGCAACTCTGACTTCTCCTGTGTAACAACTCTCAAACTCTGTGCACACTCGCCTAGCTCACTGATTGCATGAGCTAACCTCTCCTTGATTTCAATGACGATTTTATCCTTAGCCGCTAGGTCCCCGCCTTTATTATTCATGGCCTGGAGAAGCGCTTCCTTAGCTTGAAGCTCACTGCTTATGATATTTGTCAGTTTTTCTAACTCAATGTATTCCGAATTGAGCCTGTCCTTCTCTGCTTTAGTTTTTTCCACTAGCTGCTCTAGTTCCTCAGTTTTCTGAGAAAGCATCTGGATTTTAAGAGTTGAGTCCTTCTCAAGCTTAGTCAACTTTTGCAACAATTCGTCTCTATTCTTTTCGAGATTCGAATTTTTGAGCTCGAGATCCATGTTCGTATTTTCCATATCGTCTAATTCGTCTTGTTGCTTGTCACTCGCTTCGGAATAGGTCTGCTTCAACATCTCTATTTCTTCCATCATTTCCCTTTTCTCCTCCTCCAATTCAGTGATACGAGTATTCAGATTGTCTTGACTTTGTTTAAATGATGCAAGAGAGCTTGATGCACTTTGTGAGAGGATCTCAATGTTACTCTCCAAATGTTTCATTCGTGTCTCAGTAAGACCTAAATCATAACCCTTCTTGTCCAATTGCTCTTTCAAATAATCAATCTCTGCTTGGAGGTTCTTGTCTTGAACATTTTCTGCGATGGGATCTTCCAAAGTTTCTTGAACATTCTTCGGGCTGTATTCTTCTGCATTTTCTTGCACATTCCTCGTGCTAGATTGCTCTGAAGTTTCTTGCACAATTTTCATATCCTGTTCCTGCAACTTGAGAGTATTGAGCTGCTCGATTAAATCTTCTTTCTGTCTTTCAAAAGACTCTTGCAGTTGGAGAAGTATTGCTTGCAGTTCCTCAAGTTCAGACTTCAATCTCAGGATTTGTTCCTTGTAATTTGCATTTTCATCGATTACACTGGTGTCTTCTTTGCCAGGCGCTGCTTCACATCTGTTCTTGCTTCTTTCGTTAGCGGTAGCTGTCAAATCTTTGAGATTCTTCAAAGCGCTTTCGAGCTGTGTCTCGAGCTCAGATTTTTCCTTCGTGACAGACTCAATTTGTTGCTTCAATGCCTCGATATTGTCGGGGTAAACCGAGTCTGTGCCCTCCCTGAGCTCTTGCACTTCATCCAAAACATTAGATAAAGCCTCTAGATCTTCGTATGCTTTGGTAAGTTCGATTTCAAGGTTGATCTTGTTCTGCTGTAACAGCGTTTTCTCGTGCCTTAATTCTTGAACCACCGAAGCAGCTGCTCGAAGCTTTTCCATTAAGCTATCATTTTTCTCCTCCCACTGACTGATTTCCGTTTGCAATTCCTTCATCTTTACACTTTCTGGTTGCTCGACAATCTTCTCTTGCGCCATTTGTAATTTAGCTTTGAGTTCCTGGTTAGCCTTGTGAGTTGTTTCAGCTTTGACTCTGTACTTCTGAATTTCAGCCTCTAAAGAGTCTTTAATCTTTTTCATTTGTTGGTCTTGACTCGCGATCTTTGACTGAGACTCCTTTTGTTCTTTAGTCAACTGAAATAATTCTCGACTCATTTTGTTTATTCCATCTTCAGCCTTTTGTTTCGAAGCCTCGACGATCATTAGCTTCAGTTTGAGCGAGTTAATAGCTTCTTCATCTTGGCCATGCAATTTGGAAACTCTGTTGTATTCGTTGGTGTAGTGAGTTAGGCTTGAGTCACACTTGCTTTTTTCAGACTGCAACACTTTCAATTGCCCAGAAAGTTCCTCGATATGTGTTGTTAAAGCTTGTTCTGATTGCTTTGTTTCATCAAGCTCAGAGCGGCAAGCCTCTAGAGATTTTGTTATGGACTCCAACTCTTTTTCGCAGTGCAGCATTTCTAGTTTCAGCTGCTCCTTGCATTCCTGAGACAACTTCTGAAGCGTTTCCAACTCTTTCCTCAAGCCGACATTCTTGTTCTCCAACTCCTCAAAAACTTCGAAGGAAATCCGGCTTCTGGGTTCAAATTCGGGCCCTCTGATCAATGCCTTCCTAATACGATAAAAGTTGTCCTTCACTAACTCGACATACTCAGGAATAAAAAATAAAGCTGGAAGACCCGTAGAGTCCTTGTCGAGCTCGAGATCGGATTCTAACTCGAAGCGTTTAAAAAGACTATTGTCTTTGAATTGCTTGACTTTCTGAGAATAGTGATCAGCACCGAGGGCCTTCGTGATCAAGTCATAGAGGTTGGCTCGTGGGATGGGCGATGACTTGGTGGTGAATTCAAAGCACACTCCCGTGACAATGCAGCACATTCCATGAACCAAATCCGAAGATTCTGTGGAATTCTTCGTCAAGAAAGCCAATATAGCCTTGATCATTGACGGATCACCCAAGAAGTCGTTGACCGCGTCGAAATCCTCATACATCCAAAGAGTGAGTAGGATCAAGTAACCTATAGCAATTCTTGGGTCTGAGTTGTCAAGATTGGTAATAAGCATCCCCGACAATGCCTGAATGAAGCACATTTCCTCCTCGCCTTCTTCTGCATCCCCAATCTTGGTTTTTCTCATGAGTAATTTTGTTTCTGGGGAGTCCTGGGATATGTACAACAACAAGACTGCGGCGAACCAAACACGGTATGGATTAAGTTTCATGTCGGAATCATACACGGTAAGAGTCGTGAAAATGTTTGCATAGGGGGTTTTGTTGGGGTTTTCGCCGCTAGGAATACTGTCAAATTGATTTTCTGAAGCACCTTGATCCGGTTGGGTATCATTTTCACGACGCTCGGAGTAGTGATTCGGGTTTTTGCTTGCTTTAATTTGATCGGTGATAAACGCAAGCTTTGCCTCTTCGTTGCCTTTCAAGTACGAAATGAGACACTGCAAAGCGGCTACTCTGACTTCGAAAAGGTGGACCGAATTGACCACAAGTGTCCAGTTAAGAAGAGCAAGTGGCGCAGGAATATTGTGGTCGAAAGTCTGAAGCTGCATGGGCATTGAAGGATCCATGTAAGGCACATCAATCAGGGCGAATTGGTATTGCAAATCTGGATTGTTGGCAATAATGCCACCGGTCACCTTGAGAGCGGTCTTTCTGATCGGAATCTCCGTAACAGGAGAAAATACAAGTTTGAGAACACTGAAAAATATCCCACAAGAAAAAAGCATTTCCTGATTCCTGGCCAATTCCTGGTTGTCTGAATCCACAAAAGATTCACATATTTCCAAAGCAATGGTCATATTCTGAAGCCTCTGGTCGGTCCAGATGATTGGCGCAGAGAGTATGGGATCGTTTTCAGGGTACTGATTGTCTTCAAGGGGTTCAGCAATCAAGCGGGCCAACTTAGGCACGCAGTCTGCTTCCAAGAAGAACTTCTGGTTCGACGCGTTGTACCGCAATAGATTTGTCAAGAGAGTCATGCAATCTTGCACCAAGATAGACCCACGGATACCGCCTTCTTCCTCTATAATCTCGAAGATCTTCTCGAAAGTGTTCTCAAAAGCCACCAATTTCTGGATGTTGAAGTTATGGTTAACCAATGCCATCAAAAGTAAAATGGTTTCGTTTCGAATGGGATCGTTGGGGTCATCCAATAGACCCACAATGGTAGACACAGCCAAGGGCGTGTTGATGACGCAATCCTTGGCCCGCTCGGGCCTGGTGGCAACCACCGCCTCCAAGAGCTGTAACGAAAACATGCGCACCTGGAAACCCTGGTGTTCTTGGAAAATATCCATTAGCACTTTGATGTGCTCGTCCGACAGGATCATCTCGTCGGCAATCCAGTCAGAGAACTCGTCCAAGCCAATGCGCTCCACCAACAAAGGAGAGGGGTATTTTCCGTTCTGCACACGAGACTGGTTCAGGATCCAGCCAAGCGCCTGGTCCTCGCTGGCGTCTTCACCTCGTAGAAACAAGATCAAGAGCGTTTCCAACACGGCCTTCACCACTGGAGCATTATCGTAGTCCTTCCCAAGAGTCAGGAGAAGAGCCCGGAGCCCGTGCTGGACAACAGGCTCCCTGAATTGCCTGGAGAAGCTTTTCAAGCCCAACACCGCCGACTTTCGATCTGCACTGAGGCTGGCATGCTGCAATCTGTTGCTGAGGGTCTGAATGGCCTCCTCCTCCTGGCCTGGTTTGTGGCCCGAGGTCCGGGACATACCACTGAATAAGCCCATTCTTCAACTGCCGGGTACACGATGCAATGTGATGTATGATTTGGCGGGTCGTGTTAATGGTGAGACGAGGCACTCAACCGACACCGCCGGGCGTGCATATACTCACACGCGTTCCCACTTGCAGGCGCGGTGCGGTGGCGCTCGTCACCATGGAACTACTGGTGGGCTCCCCCTGATGACTCCTCAAGCCGGCCAAGCTTCAGCGTTTGTGCCGTTGCAGACGCATCACGCAAATGCCGTCCAAGACCTTGGCCTCACACAAATCCCTTCACAGAGCCCTACACAAGGCTCTGCACAGATGCCTACAGAGACCTCCACACAAACTGTATTCTTCCCTGAGCTATCCATGTTCGAAGAGTCCCTGAGCGACGTTCAACTGAGCCCCATCGTGCTTTCCGAATGGGCCAGGCTGAAAATCGGGACGTTCCAGTCTAGGCTTGAGGCTGTGCTCCAGGCCAGGGAAGGAAAGGGCTATAGGGCCCATGGGCAGTGCCAAGTTTCGTCCGCGCTTCTCATGCGACTCGTTAATGAGTCGTTTGGTTTCAATGGTTGGAGTTCGTCGGTGTTGGAATTAGAGACTCTCTCCCATGAAGAGGATACAGAAAATAGGACGGATTCGGATACGGAGCAGAAGGCACATTCGGAGACAGAGCAAAGGAAATATTCCGCCAAGACGAGGGCGCTTGTAAAAATCAGTCTACGAGATGGAACCTCCATCGAAGCACAGGGCTTAGGCGAGTGCGTTGAACCTCACAAGTACCTTTCGTTGAGCAATAGCCTGAAAAAGGCCGTTACCAATGGGCTACGCAACGCCATATTGCAGTTGACGGACTTGCTCGAGACAGGCGCCTCTATAAATCACGTTCACAAATTACCTCCATAAAGACGCACATGGATTCATTGGGCATCATAGAATCAAAAATCTAAAATCTCCAATTTGGGGAAGGCTCTGATGTGCGGCACAGGAATCTCATCTATGAGATACACCTCGCCATCCTCGTTGATTCTCTCGCGGTCCTTGTCGCTCATTTGGTGGATCTCCTCGATGTGGTCGCTCAAGAACTTGGCGAGGGCATCCCAACTTTGTTGAATTTGGTACGCCTGCTGGACTTTGTGTCTTCTCACTAAGGCCTCCACCAAGGCCACAGCATCCGCCTCGGTGTGGTGAAGCCTTTCGATCAATCTACCCACCGACGAAATGAGATACTCTTCCTCATAAATGGTGCCTTTTCTGCCCTTGGCCCGCTTTCTTTCCTCTCTCTTTCTGTTCTTGGCCGTTTTCCGAGATGCGCCAGTCTTGGCTGTGCCTGAGGTCTTGCCTGTGTACTTGGTGAAGAACGAGGGTGTCGTGGATGTCTCGGATGCTGCAACAGAAACATTGTCCGGGGTGTCCAAGTCATCATTTGGAAGCCCATAGAAGGCGTAAGGATCCTCCTCCTTTTTCTGCCTCAACTCCCGCAATCTTCGCAATTGGGAGTTTGACTGGCGAGAACAGTCCGCTAAAAGCTCGGCCACCACCCCGAATCCTTCGCCCAACTGCACATCCACAATCTCCTCCATGAGCTCGGGCCGCCCGCTGCTGAGCGCCAAGAGCGAGGCCCTGGCGTACTCGTAACTCTTGCAGTAGAGCGTGACGGCAGTGTCAACATTGCCCAAGAACTTGTGCTCTATTTCTGCTGCTTGCGAGTATTTGTGGTCATCAACAAGTACATCAGACAATTTGCGTGCCGTTTCAGACACCAAGGCCGGATCTTTGATGGTTTGCACCAAGTACATGGCCTCCCTCCAGCGCTTGGCCAGGATGTAGCTCTCCAATGCGCTCTGGGTGTTGTTGAGATGCTCATACGCGATGCCTGCCTCGCTGAAGTTCTTAGCGTCAAACAAACTATCTGCATACAAGCCGAGGATGTGTTTGCTTCGGGCCTCGTCGTACTTGTAGATGGCCAAGGCGTCTTTGAAGAGGCTGTGCTTGACCACATAGTCGTCAAGCTCTGGGACGGCTTCTTCGCCTAGCTGGTGGAGCCAGGTCAAAGCCTTGGAGTGGTGCTTCAAGAAGTCGTCGATGAGAAACTGGCGCCGTAATGGCGTTTGAACGTGCAACTTTTGAAGAAAAGGCAAGTATTCTTTGGGGTCCTTTTGCGACTTCTGGGCAATGTTCAATGCCATCTTAACGTCATAAAGCTCCAAAGCATGGGTGTATAGCTTGTTGACGTCCAGGAGGAACGTGAGGTGAGTGATAGTGTTTTCGATATCTTCTGCGTCGGTCAACGAAGAGATGAGCCTGAGGGCGCCGGCCAAATTAGCCGGCTTCTGGCATGCGTACGCCGTGATTCGAGTCTGCAAATACTTCTCTTTGTATTGGTCCTTTGAGAGAACTTCAAGCATGGTCTCACAGATCTTGTTCACCTTGGAGGACGTCTTCTCCGTGGTGGAATTGACAATGATTCTCTTGGTGCCCGAGCCGTGACTGTGGTCAAGTTGTTGGGGATCAACGGATAGCTTGGAGATATCGGGGAGCACACTTTGAACCAAAGTGTCCTTGTATTTTGTCTCGGTGACATCTTCATCGTGCAAGCAAGAAAGAAACAAGTCCAAGTAGTCTGCTCGGCCAATCTGGTCAATGAACGTGGAGACATTGCCATGAAAGAGCTTCGGGTCGTAGTCGTACAAAAGATCAAGGTCGATGCGGTGTGTCCGGCACGCCAGAAACGCCCGGAGGTAGTCTAGCCCTTGAATGAATTTCCTGACTCCGTTCAACACCATGATTCGGGGGCAGATGGTCTCCAAATTGCCTCTTGGTGCCTGCAACACAACTGAGTACTTGGAGGGGATGCACGAGACCAAAGTCGAGCCCCTCTCGATTTGCCTGCTTCTTTCGTCGTGGGTTTCGTCGTGGCTGTTGTTTTGCGTGAACGCAAAGCTTTCTGCATCGTTGACATCATTTAAGTGGACGAAGCACACCTGAGAGTGGGCGGTGGTAAATGCCAAGTGGGTGTCCGTGACCTTGATGGAAGTCACTGCAGTGCAGAGCTGAGTTTCTCCGGCATAGAGTTTTCCGTTGGTGGATACTCCAAGCGCCACGGGCGTATGCTCTGGCCCAGTACATGCTAGCTCGAGCTCGTGACAGAGAACAGGGAACTTTGTTACCGGTGCAGAAGCTCCAGAGCTCAAAACATTCGAAATGGCTCCATCGATGCTTTCAACTACTGCACTTCGGAAATCTGTCGCCGACTTGAGGAACACAGCACGAGACTCCAAGTGCACGAAATTCACTGGCTCAGGCGCAGACGATTGGAAAAAAACGATGCTTGATGAGCTGGGCGTGTCAACCAACACCAAGACTAAATCCTCTCCTATGAAACACACCTGTTTAACTAAGTCCACCTCCGAAGCAAACAGATCTCTAGGAATCGATAGAACTTGAGGTTCCTTTGCAAGCCTCATTTCCGCCTCCGATATGGAAGCGATGCGGATATGGCCCGAGCTCAATATGAAGGCAAATTTGTCGTTGTTACCATTCACGGCAGCTGCCACCACCGGACCATCAAATTCGTATTCCCGGTAAGCAATAGGCGGAGGAACATTTGCAATGGCAAGAGGCGTGACTTTGGCCTCAGAGCCGTCAATAACCACGGTCATGCCCATGTCATTGCCTGTAGTAGTTGGCCCGGATACAATATTGTAAGCAAAGTTAAACATGTAGACACCGCCGAGCGTGGTGCCTACCATCAACTGTAGAGGCTTCTCCGGGTGGAACTTAATGAAAGACACCTCGTTGTCGGGCAAGCCTTCCGAAACGTGAAGCTCCAGCTTCAAATACCAGTGGTAGTTTTTTGTGGTCCAGATCTGGACTCTATCCCGCAACTGAAATGCCAACAAGTCGCTGTGGCAGGACCATTCCATATCCAAGATGTTTTCATTCAGCGGGTCAAGGCGAGTGTGGAATTGGCCGTGCCTCAAGCCGTTTCTCTCGTAGAAAACAACTTGAAGAGTGAGGTCGCCGTCAGCATCCACCCACCTTTGCGTGGACGCTATCAAGGATCCGGCCGGCCTCCAAGCCAAATTATGCTCCAAGCCATCCACAGCCTCTGACACGGATTCCAATCCACCCTCGCGCGAAAACACCCGTATCACCCTTCGGGTGACCAACTCGTCAGTGGCTTCGATTAAGGCCTCCTCAGCGGTAGAAACCGCAAAATACTCGGCATCTCCGCGCCAGCTGATCTTGGCAGTGTGGGGGTCAAATTTAGACATTGAACCTTTTTCGAGCGGCGCTACCGTGGGGTCTCTCAACGGCGAGTCCTCCTTGAGGTCCAAGCCAGCATACTTGATGGCCTCTCGCTCTCTCTCCAAGGCCTTGAAGCCCTTTCCCTTGAATTGAGTTTCCTCTTTTCCCCATCCCACAGACACGTGTTTAGCGTCGGAGACCTTGATATCGTTCGAGTCAAGAGTCTTTTCGGAGATGGGCTCGAACGCACGCGATAGCAACAACACACTAGACGTGTTGGACAAGAGCACCAACGTTTCTTCATCGGGCGACCAGCATGCGGCCAGAAGCCCTGCGTCTATCAGGCCCACGATCTCCACGCTGGTGGTGTCGGAGTGTGGCAAAGCGGGGTCGTAGTGAGCCGAGATCAAGTCGCCATTGGAAAACACAAACACTAGGAGCGCCGAGTCTTCAAAGTGGCTGAAGGATAGAAGCTGCGCATCCGGCCCGGGAAACGACGCCAATACCTGGGCTTGGCCGAACTTCATGAGTCTTTGCACCTCGATGAAGTGGCTTTCGGCCGACGAAAGCACCACGGAGATGGTATCGGAAACAGGGTCAAACACCGAGTCCAAGGGTGTGAGATCGGGATATGTCTGCGACTGCGGTTGGATTTGCCCGCGGTTTAGGAGCACCAAGTTCTTCATCTGAGGAGGTGTAGAGTACGTGCGGTAGTAGAGTAGGGCGTAGCGTGAAGGTCGCCGGAGGGAACCATCTCATCTCGCGGTTCCTGCACATACATTCCATGGCGGTATAGAAGCAGATGGGGAGAGTTGAAGGAGAAAACAGGAAGCATATCTGGAGGAAACAACGTAAAGGAAGAACAAACAGGCATCATTATTAAGATCCAACACAAACGGGAAAGAAGGATGTGGAACGTTGAAGGTTTCTCTTAAAGCCCCGCGTCACGTGAATGCAACCAATCAAAGGGTCCGTGCAAATCAGAGAGGAGGGTGGCACGGGGCCTCGATGCTGCCTTCCAGCGAACGTGAACCAAATAAGGTAGCTGCGAGGCGCCTAAGGAACACTGCAGAAAAATTGCCTGGCACTTATGGTGCTGCACAAGATGCCCATGGAAAAATGGCACATTGGCTTGTCAAGCATGGATTCGTATGCGGGTTTGGATTAGTTAGACCCCTAACCCGAAGTGGCTGATAGGTTCAAAAAATGAGAGAGGTTCAAGAAAGCACTCAGCTCGTACAAGTACCCTCGTTAGAAAGATGAACCTCAGAGACTTGTCCTTGCCGCTTTGCAAAAACGTCAGGAGCTGTGCTCGATGAAGGCCTCACTGAGGTCCGGACCTTCCACGGTGATGTTCAGTTTTGCAAGAGCAATGTCCTTGGCTCCCCACGCCTATTTGACACATTGAAATGTGGTACCCTTTGTTTGTTGTTGGCAGAATATGCCATTATGTGACGCGATAGGATCCCCACAATTTGCATCACTTGCCATGGCCACATTCACTTCTGTGGCCACAGCTGGAGTAGATTGCCTGGCCGCGAGCGATTTCGGTCAATTCTATCATCGTGCATGAGGTTATGCAGAATCCTTCCACGGTAGTGACCACAAGCTATTGTGAGTAGTTCTGAATATCATTCGGAATTGAGCTCACTGGAATCTTCTGGGTCCCTGTCCACTGGTGACCTTCCAAGAATGTATGCGGAAACAGTAAGACTCTTCTCACGTTCTAGAATGGGAGGGCAGTACGGATAACTACTTGGCCAATTTGATAGTTCGATTTCCGATACGTCCATTATTGTTGGCTTCCGGTGATTGTAATGAAGTCAGTCCGCAAGATGACCATGATGCGCACGATTTCCTGACTTAGTTGAGTGAAGAAAAGTTACTGCGACGGGGGTGAAGCTCTCTCTTTCGTTTCTAATGCAATTTTATTGAAATTACCCAAGAATCAGAAGTTAAGTATACAGCCAGCGCAAGTGAGAGAAAGATTACAACAAGGGGATGGAGGGAAAAGGAGAACAGACGAAGTGGCAGAAAAGCTGGCTTGAGCGTGTAAATGGCTAGTGCAATTTTCAAGTTATAATAAAGCTGATGAAAGGGCAGAGAGCTCTTGCTAGTTTTATTACATGTGTTTTTGACAGCTCTTATATTATAGCCACTGTCCATCCGTCCATCAACTGTCCATCCTTCTCATAACTGTTTAAAAATTAACCGGGTCAAAACTGCCATCAACTGTCTATATACTTTTTCTACAATATACGATATAGAGTGCCATTTCAAAGCGCCGTTGTGAGTGCTATTTCAGACTTGAGAAAGCTTAAGAGGCAAATACAAAACAAATACCAGCAAATATAATAAAATACACAAAATGAGCACTGTTCGTCGTCGTTCCAGCACTGGTTTGACCATACGCGTGTAGATTTGAGTATAGATGCTCCATGTTGCGCACCGGCTTGGGTGCAAATTTGCCGGCCGTGCGTATTGAACAGGGTGAGGCGAGAACCAGTAACACTCTGGATGCAGTCCAGGGTGGGCGGACAAGTAGATTTAAGATGCATCCCTGAAACATGGTGAGCCACTTTCACACATTCCACAACATTTGGTGCAACTGGAACACCGGTATATGCAGGGAAGTGGTATGTACTTTCTCTTACGAGCTCTCAGCAGCAGAGGCGAGAGCTCTAAAAGAAAAATTAAGCGAGGAATGCCGGCTTATGGTTGGCGACGTCGAAAATGAAAAGGTCATTCAGCGCGTTCATACTATAGTTGGATACAGATAGTATTGTATATGACTGAGAGATGAACAAGGGCCCACACTCGAGGGGATTCATTATGAAACTTAGCTCCAGCCTATGCGCAATTGAAATTTTCGCTCAACATTTATAATCCCGGACAATTCCCGTTGTTTTATGCTCTATCAAATGAAAGTCTTTTGTAAGCGCTAGACGTCACTGAGTAGTTTCTTGAAAAATAGATAAACAAAAAAAAAAAAAGGGCGTACGGTTTGGCCGCGTTTTATATTTTGCACAGATTTCCGACAAACTTAAGATATAATACAACTTTAATTAAAATGAATCGAATCTGTTGAAACTTATTTTATAAGATAATGTTGGATTTTTTAGCAACGTAGAGTTCTTAGAGAAGGTGATGATCTACACCTAGGTAAGTGGCCATGGCCGCGACCGGGCTTTTGGTGCCTTCTCTCGAAAAATACCCAACTCGGATTTTTCTTTGGCTAGGGTGCCGAGGCGGATCCGAGGTTGTATTCTGAAAAATCTACGGATTTACATCCGGGGAGCCCCGATGTTGCATCCGATAAGCTGCACTGGGAATCCCGCGTTTAAGCGTCGAGGGCAAGGTGTCGGGATGGGAGAAGCCTCCTTTATGGCGGCACCAGTTGCAACCTATCAGGTGCAATGCCGTGGCTTCCACTCGAAATACACTGTCAGGGTATTCTGAGATACAGGAACAGTCCCGCCTCTGACACCACTTCGCCCCAAAAATAAGCCAAGATTGGGAATTGTGGGCGGTTAAGGCATCTGGACATGGACCAACACTCCATTTCAAATCAAGGTGGTGCCATCGTGCCCTCATACCGACTTAAGGTGGTGCATTCAGGCCCTTCACCTCGGAATGAGGCCTCATGGGGCCCAGACCAGTTTTTATCTATATAAAAAAAAAACGATCCCCTTGTTTTAGGGATCATCAACGAACACATCTTCTCTTGAGTGCTTGACGTTAAGAACCAAAGAATCTAACACAAACTTAGGTTCTTCAAATGACACAAAGTGGAATGATATTTAAAATGATAATAGTTGGTTTTAATCATGCTTAGGATTACATAAACAAAAGTGATGAAGTGGAAAAAACTGTATCGAGAAAGTGTGCCGAAAGATATGCTTCGTCCATCTTGAACTGTTAATGTTTGACCAAAAGTCAGCATTCGAATCCAATAAATTAAGAAAAAGAATAGTAGGTATATAATCATTAGACATATTAAAGAATACAATTCAAATAATCCTCTTTAAACCCTTTGTCCGTATTTCCACCACATTACTTTACTCTGTTCCCTGAAACATCCCTGCAATCCAATTTTACCTCCTTTTTTGGTATTCCTTTTTTCAATACTGTAAAAGAATTTCTTTTGACCACTTTTACATCCTTACCAAAATTATTTTAATGTCGGGCCCACATTCTATATAGCTGTCACCGACCACGTGCTCAGTCTTGAACCTTCAACACCGTTTTGTGAGATTCTTCAGTACGTCAGTGCTATAAATAGATCTTAATACATCATTGCTATGGGAAAAATTGCATTCCTTGATAATCCTTGAAACAAGGGGGAATCATCCGAATTTACATAGAAAGCTGGCCAAGACTGCGCCACGGTATTTGGGGTCGTATCGTGAGACAAGTATCGAATCGAGCTAGCATTGTCGAAATGTCATCCAAACTCGGCTCGAAGTTGCTTCCATTATGCTGCAAGTGGTCACCTCCAGTAGAAACGTCCAATAGAGGAGCAAAGCGGGTCCCAGGTCATTCCGTGTCTAACTGTGCATCGCAGATCAACCCGGCACCCATGGGTGGCGCGCTACCCGTGGAGGGTCTGACAACCTACCAACTTCTGACGGTTCCAAATGTGAAACTGAATCTTTTCTACGAAAACATGTCGAAATAACAACTGATGAAAATAGAATTCAATTCAAAATGGTACTGTTAGATCCACCATGGGTAGCGCGCTACCCATGGATACCAAATTTACCTGCGACGTACGCTACTAGGGGAAATCATCGTTACCCCCACTTGGAGAGAG
>WFIW01000056.1:0-61861 GCA_009756535.1 Metschnikowia sp. UFMG-CM-y6306 | reverse complement strand
AAACGCGTGGTGGTGGAGAACGAGCTGTTTGTGGCGGTGGTGCCGTTTTGGGCCATGTGGCCGTTCGAAACACTAGTGTTGCCCAAGACCCACGTGGCGTACGTGGCCGACTTGTCGCGGGCCCAGGCTACGCACTTGGCGCAGTTGCTCAAGGCCTTGACCGTCAAGTACGACAACTTGTTCCAAACGCTGTTTCCATATTCCATGGGGATCCATCAGGCTCCGTTGGACGCCACGCCGGCCGAGAAAGCCACGTCATGGTTCCATATGCACTTTTACCCGCCGCTTCTACGCTCAGCCACCGTGAAGAAGTTTTGTGTGGGCTTTGAGCTCTTGGGCGAGTCCCAGCGGGACTTGACCAGCGAGCAGGCCGCCGCGCGGCTTCAGGACTTGAGTGGCGACAGACACTACACAGAGACTTGTTAGGGATCCGAAAACTGCCTGAATATGGTTTCGACTATGGGCTACATTGTGTTGTTGAAATCATTGGATCGAATTTACTGGTCTCTAGTTCATGAACCCTCCGGATATATATGGACAAGCTTCAACTCTACTGCGGCAATAAAGCAGCGATTACGACTGTAAAAGGTCAAACGAAACTCGAAGCATCTAGGTACATTTTTGTCAAGGCAGAATTTTGAAAAGACATCTGGAGAAGAAACCACCGATATTGAGTATGCAGTTCGGACATTTTGACAAACCCTTTGATAACCATGCAATTCGTCTACCAGGTTATTGCGAGATAAACCCTGTCGACTAAACTTCAGATGGTGTCATATCCACCATGATAACTGCGCTGCACATGGAGACAGAAGCTGATATGTGCGGTCACCAGGAGAAATCGCCAAGAAGAACCCTGGAGAGGGGCGTGTTCCATTTCGACCGGCTACCTTCAAGAGGCTTAGACGCGGGGCCACCAGTTGCAGCTATCGGATGCAACGGCGTCGTTTTTTTTGGATACACGCTCGTACCGCCCCAGATGCCACCTTCAAAACTAGTCTGATTGGCACCTTTTCACGAACTAAGGTGCCAGCTGCCGTCACCGACCGTGGCCAGTATTCCCATACAAGTGTATATGATCCACTTGTTTCAAAGCTCATCAACACACATCTTCACTTTATCAAGAATCTGGCAGAGGTGTTGAATTAACCTTCGAGAGATGTTGAAGACAGAACGAGAACAAGTGACGTATCATGCTAATTGAGAATTCAATCAAGCCTGCTATCACAATTACCAAGCAAGTGAGTTGGTCATCAACGGAGAAAGTCCATCCCACATGCTTGAGGCGCATCGCCGCCTTCAGTAATTGAAAAAAGCAGGGAGTGATACCACTAAAGATGGCTTCCACTCCCACACCTACGAACATTTAATAATATATGTGAAAGACCGTGTTGAAGTATAAGTTCCCAATTTTGACAGTTTTGGTTCCAGTGCTTATCTCAAAACCCCTGCATATCTGATCTGTTCATGGCTGAACTGCCGCGCTTCAAGCGCATGTTCTTGACAAGAACATCGGATCATCCCCTGGTTGCGAGCCCTGTTCCGCCTAAGTGTGATGCAATTTCCAAAAACATGGTGATGCTATTTCCAGACGAGAAAAGCCTCATCGAAATGTTGAGTATCGATCCATTTTCTGGGGTATCGGGAAAAATATTGGAATAATCACCCTATCATAGAACTCTTCAATGATTTTAGCCAGCATGCTACGACATCACAAAATGTGTAACGAATGAACAGAGATTCAAATAGAGGTCCGTATAGAGGGAGAGTCCATCCGGATTCTTTTGCACTTTGATATACTAAAACCATCGTGTAAGTTCCAATAGTTGTAGAGGGGCATGAATTAGGGCTCTGCAGGTCAGGTGACCAAGAAGTCCGGGGCGTGCTTCGCAGGACATCTTGGCATGGATCTACGCGACGGTCTGCCACTGGCCGCAAAAGATCTAATTCCTCTATTCCACCTTGAGCCGGAATCACCAGAGAGTTATCTCAAATTAATATGGGGAAGCTTGAGGAGTTGACTCCAATATGCAGGTCTAGGCGGTTGTCGGTTATGAGCACTGGTCGCAATTCGCAGCCAACCATGTCAACTTTGAACCATACAAATCCTAGGATTGTGTACGTATCTGCTATCAAGTGAGCAAGTATGTTTAAAAGTTGAAAGATTTATGTATACTAATGAAGGTGTACTCTTTTTTTTAGGCGTGTCATTTTGACATTTTATTGATTGTTTTTTACAAAAGTGATTTTGGTTCCGTATGCGCACGTTATTGGGTGGATCATGAGTTTCATATCATGTAAAATAATTCGAATCTGTTCTGTTCTTTTGTTCTATTCTTAACGTCAAGTACTTAGGGAAGATGTTATTTGAATGATCGCTAAAGCAAGGGGGATCATCTATACTTATATAGAAAACAGTCCAAGGCCGCGTCACGGCAGTTAGCACTATGTGTCGTGAAAAGGTCCCAATCGGGCTAGTTTTGAGGGTAGCACCTGAGGTGGGTAGGTTGCAGCTGGGACTGTACCTGTAGCCCTGCGTCTAAGCCTCGAAGGTAGACGTTCGGAATGGGACACGCCTCTCTTCATGCGAATTGCCAGCCATTCCGCCTTGGAATCGCATATCGCATGCTAGTTGTATATTAATGGGTAAATGGTAGGTCTTGACACTATGCTTATGTGAACTGCGCACCCTTCTTGGATGCCGCCGCAGGAGTTTTCCTTAGTGGACGAGTGTCCATTTGGGCCAATGGTGAAGAATATGGCCTTTGTCTCTGGCGACTATGCTTGCCTGTTCTGGGCAAATACACATTAGGCAGTTTGTACCTCCTCATCCACTTACCGGAGACTTCTTTCCCCAACCACTGGATAAATTTTCTACTGTCGCTTTTTCTCTC
Source organism: Metschnikowia sp. UFMG-CM-y6306 (assembly GCA_009756535.1). Classification (NCBI taxonomy): domain Eukaryota; kingdom Fungi; phylum Ascomycota; class Pichiomycetes; order Serinales; family Metschnikowiaceae; genus Metschnikowia; species Metschnikowia sp. UFMG-CM-y6306. The sequence continues at coordinate 58,967 of WFIW01000056.1, read as the reverse complement.
CTGCTAAATAAATAGATAACATCACGAGCGCTTCTAATACCTGGTAATTTTCAAACCAAATCTTTAATTTATGTGTAGCTATACTGCTTCAAGTTGAATTAATTGTCTCAAGCTAGAGACTTATGCTTTGACACTTATTGGGGCTCACTGGCCCAGGAATTATATCCCAGATCATCGCTCGTATCTAGCTAGTTCAGAAGCTGTGCCTCGTTCCTCATCGCAACCGATCCGGTTCCTGCAACCAAGTCCAGCCCATGTACCTTCCTCTCTAGCGTCGCCTCGGTGCCCTCCGCCCCGTATCCACCGCCGCCCGGCGTGCGTATGATGAAGCGATCGCCTACCGCAGCGCTGACCGTGGCCTTCCCGCCCACATTGACCTCCTTGTAGTAGGAACTGCCGTCGTCGGCCTGCAACTTGCGTGCCCAGATGTTCTGACCCCGCTCGCCGTCCTCACCACCCTTTAGCCCGTGCGGAGCAATGACTCTTCTCTCCGACAAGATCGACGCTGTCACGGGCACGCGGAACTCAATGTCTCGGACCACTCCACATCCTCCCGCGTGCGCACCGCCACCACCTGAGCCTTTGCGGATGCTGAATTCTCGGATAAGAACAGGGTACCGTTTCTCAAACACCTCCGAGTCGGTGATGCGTGTGTTGGTCATGTGCGTGTGCACGCCGCTGACTCCGTTCCACGTGGGGCCGGCGCCATGGCCTCCGGCGATGGTCTCATAGTAGCCAAAACCCTGGACATACCGCCCACTCTCGTCGTTGCCGCCAATGCCAAACGTGAAGTTATTGCAGCAAGACTGCGAGTTTGCCGCCGCCTGAAATGCACTGAAAATGCACCCGGTGATCACCTGCGACGTGCACACATTTCCTGCAACAACAGCACACCCCTGGCTCGGGTTGAGGAGCGATGCTTCCGGTATGATCACCTTCACGGGCTTTAAGCAGCCCTGGTTGAGCGGGATCTGCTCGTCCACCAAGCACCTCAAGCAGTAGATGATGGCCGAGTACGTGATTGCCACCGGCGCATTGCTGTTGGCGTATGTCTGAATACCCGTGCCACTAAAGTCGAACACAACCCGTCCATCTTCCTCATCCTCGTACACGCGAAGACAGATCTTAGACCCGTCGTCCATATAGTCCACGCACAGCAACTGCTCGCTCAGTTTTTTGATGACATTCTTCAACATCTTGGACACCGAGGCTGCTGCATTATCTTGGATGGCACCCATGTACCGGATAATGGTGGACAAGCCAAACTCGCCCACAAGCTTATCGATCAAGCCAATACCTTTTTGATTGGCGGCAATTTGAGCCTTCATGTCGCTGATATTGTCGCTCAAACGCCTTGTTCCCGAACACCCTGAGACTTTTGCGGGCTCGCTCAAGAGCAATTCCACCATCCGGTCCTCCTGGAATTGCCCATTCTGTACGAGTTTTTCCGAGTAGATCGTGGCTCCCTCCTGCTCCAAAAACTTGGAATTTGGTGGCATGGACCCGGGCAACAATCCTCCGATGTCTGAGTGGTGAGCCCTCGATGCAACATAAAAGATGATTTTGTTGTCTTCAAATGCTGGGGAGATCACCGTGATATCAGGCAAATGTGTTCCGCCAGCCATGGGATGGTTCGTGACAAGCACATCGCCCGGCACCAACTTCCCCTTCCACAAGTTGGCCTGGAACTTAACACATGTCGACATCGACCCAAGATGCACGGGCACGTGCGGAGCGTTAGCCACCAAATTTCCTTCGGCATCAAATAACGCACACGAGAAGTCGAGTCTCTCTTTGACATTTACGGATACTGACGTCTTCTGCAAAGCAGAACCCATTTGCTCGGCAATATCCATAAATCTGTGGCCAAAGATAGAGAGAAGAACGGGGTCTGGTGGGGCCAACGTGGACTCCTTCTCGACTCCAGCAAGCCCAGTCTCTTTGGGCTTTTCGATTGTAATCACCACATGGCTCTTCAATATCAACGCCTTCGAGTGGGGTGGAACAATATTGGTCTGAGTTCCATCTGCAATGATGGCGGGTCCCGGGATTTCGCTTCCCACGTCCAAGTCTTCAAGCAAAAATACGGGCGTCGAGAGGTCACGATCTCCGAAACGCACCTTCTTAGAGAAAGCCGCTTTTCCGCTTGGAGCCGCCAAGATTCCATTATTCTCCTTCAATGCGCGAATCTGATCGTCAATGTATGCATCCTGGTCCCGGGCGGACTTTCCAATGGCCCGGACTCTGATATCGTCCACAACAATGGCCTTGTCAAAAACAAAGCCAAATTCCCTCTTATGCATGGCCAAAAAGGTGCTTTGGAAGTCCCAGTCGTCACCTTTAGGAACCATTATGGCCGACTCGGTACCAACAAATCTTAGATTGAGGTACTCCTCATAAACGATGGTGGAGTCCGTGAAACCCTGCCCCTTGAGAGTGCTTGCAGCCCTGTCCCGAAGGGTTTGAAACCTGCTCGAGAGATGGTGCTGAAACTCGTCGCTCAACGTGACTGACGAGGGTTCCTGCACATCCTCTACCACGTCGGCCAACGCCATGCCGTATGCAGACAAGACAGAGGAGTAGCGGTGGATCAACACCGTGGACACTCCAAGCGATTCGGCAATGGCGACGGCATGTTGCCCCCCTGCACCTCCAAACGACACGAGGCGATGTGATGCAGTCACGTGGCCCTTCGCTTCCACCAACTGTCTAATTGGCCGGGCCATGGTCTCATTTGCAACTTTGATGAACCCAAACGCAACTTCCTGAGCGGTCATGGGCGGTCTTCCGGGGTTTGCATCGTTGATTTCCTTTGTCAATACCTCAAATTTTGCCTTGGACGCCTCAAGGTCCAAGCTCTGATCTTCGTTGGGGCCGAAAATCTTCGGGAAATATTCCGGCAAAAGCCGTCCCAAAAACAAGTTGGCGTCGGTGACCGTCAACGGTCCACCCTTTCTATAGCACGCGGGGCCCGGCTCCGAAGACGCAGATTCGGGTCCAACATGAAACAACCCATTTTTATACGTCAAGATGGATCCGCCTCCTGCTGCCACCGTATTAATGTCGAGTTGAGGACTCTGAACTGTGACACCAGCGGTGACGGTCTCAAAAACGTGGAAGAACTTGCCTTCCCCAAAGCGAGATACATCAGTGGAGGTTCCGCCCATATCAAACCCAATGAGCGGAATGTTGTTGTTGGGATTGTAGCAGGTTGCGGAGTATCCCACCACTCCACCTGCAGGTCCCGAGAGAATGGCTCTCAACCCCGAGAACGAAAGTGCATCCACCAAGCCTCCGTCCGATTGCATGAAGTGGCACCGCACGCCGGCCGTATTGTCGTGACTGTAGTATCCATGTCTCAAGCCCTTCTCGAAGCTTGACAAATATTTCTTGATTTCTGGGGTCAAGTATGCATCCACAATTGACAGGTTGGCGCGAGACACAAACTTGATCATGGGGCTCAACTCACTCGAAATCGACACATTAGGGAAACCAATTTCGCGGGCGATTCGGGCCACCATCTGCTCATGGTCAGGGTATGTGTATGCATGCATCAAGCAAATTCCAACAGAACGGATCCCGGAGTCGAACAACACCTGGAGCGATGCCCGCACCGAAGCGCTATCTGGCTTGCGTAGAACACGCACGGTTTCCGACGATAAGCCAGTCACCAAGTCTTCGCCGTTGGCCGGAGTTATGCGGGACTCGGGGTCTTCCACAAAGTCCTCCAAAGTCACCCTCTCGTCAATCTCCACCACTGAATCGTAGAGCACCTCGGGCTTCAGGATCGACAAGTCGAAGATGTGGGGCCTGGACTGGTTACCGATTTCCAACACGTCACGAAACCCCCGAGTAGTGATCAAAGCACATTTTTCGCCCTTGCGCTCCAAAAGAGCATTGGTGGCCACGGTTGTTCCCATGCGGAGGTACTCTATGTTGTGGGTGTCGAGCGGCTCCCCACGGGGGATCTTGGAGCCGGAGAGTTTTTCTAGCAACCGACGAATACCCTCCAAAGGCGCATCGGGGTAATTCTCTGGGTCCACAGAAAGAAGTTTGATAATCACATCATCCTTCTGGTCGCCGGTGCCGGGGTTTCCCACACAGTCCGTGAAGGTGCCTCCTCTCTGAGGTTAGTAGTGGAAACAATCATGGAATTACCACGTATACGGAATCATCACGTATACAGAGTCATCAAGTATCATCGCACATACATCAATTGCAATTCTATACCCCATGGCTAATCACCTGAGTATTGCGAAATTCAGTGGAGTAAGGGATAATGCGGAGATGCGCCTTCTTTAAATCGATCGGAGCGGAACTAGACCCATGCTCTCGCACAGGCCGGAGAACAAAGTGCGCGGCTTCACTGCCGTAATCGGGCCGGCGAGTTCCGCGCCACATACAGGCCATGCTTCCGCTCCTGAAACCATTAGTGCATTTTCAGCGCTCTCTTGCTTAAGAATTCTCTGTCCAATCTGTTAACGACATATGCACACAATAGTATGCAAGAATAGGTGCTTGGAACTCGATGGCCAACTATAAGGCGACCCACTGGGCAGTCGCCCCACAGACAGGAAAGGGGTGGTTCTACCTACTGCGCCCTATTCCACAGGGCTGTCATGAAGGTTCGGGAGTCTGCCAGTGTTTTCATGATTCTTTTCCGCACCCCAAATGGACTCCAAGCAAAGTGGCTACGACTTGAATTTGCGGTCGCTGAAACAGGTTATTTTGATGAGTCCTGATGTCATGATCATACACTTGAAGTGCCTTTTCAATCAGAACTTCTTCGATCAGGACTTCTTCATTCATAAATCTATAAACAGAACCTCCTCAGTTAGAACCTATGAGAACCTGAATTATGACTCCTCGCTGTGTTCTCGATCCGGAAGCGAAATATCGGCCCTCGTCAAAATGTTTTCAGCAGTGTGTAGTGATATTTGCACATTGTGTGAGGGGATTCAGATGGGAAACAGACTGGTGAAATGTTATTTGACTTGTGAAATGTCGATTAAAAAGAGCCAGTCCCCAATTGACTGCCTGAGTAATACCTCAGCTCAATATTGCATAAAGAAATCGGCTGCGTTGTATTTGGAAATATTGCCGAGCTGATACAGTTGGCCTCCTCCTCCTTATGCGAAAAATCAACAGTAGGTATGACCTAATTTGGCATTGCTGGTTCAACAGTACGCATGCAATGCGCTTTTGGGATGTCCCCCCTTGCGACTTCTGTGGAAACTGGGCCCTCCGACACTACTCAGGAACAAGCCTGGTAGGAATCTTGAGGTGGATCATAGGAGCGATTAAAAGAGTACACGCTTTTGTTGCTGAAGACAGGGCACACATTATTAGTTCCCCAATGACTTGTCCTCGGTCAGCCTAACTGCTAATGAATATTTGCCCACGCGGTCTAGGATGTCTGAATGTATGTGGCTACATTTTCCATCTTGTATCTTAGCAAGGGTATTTACTTTTTGTAAGAGAACCATTCACGACGGTCCATCATAAATTTAGAAGCATGGTCTATGTGGAAATGGCCATTCTCCAAACATCAGAAAAGATGCCATAATTGTGGATCTCGCCACCGCCACAAGCTAAGTTGAGATTGACAGTGTCTAGGTTTATATCCTCAAGCTTGAGAGACATTTCAGGTCGCTGATAAATAGCTAGAAACTTTGAATCCTGAGATTGTTTCGTTCTAGTGCTCTCCGACAACAAACCACAAGGCATATAGGGCAACAATAGGAGAGTCCTCGGAATATTTTGCGGTTGATGTGCTAGTGCTACACAGACACGTAGAAAGTGTGTCAGAAATTTTGAGCGGTCGCTCCGAATGAAGGGTTTTCGAAGAGGGGAAAAATATCTTGCGTTTAACATCCATGTGTGAATCACTTATACAAAAGTTCATATGTTTATATCTGCAACTGTGTCAGTAAGAGAAGTCTGGTGAACGGGATAAATCTACCGAGCTTTGAAGTAACCTCTCAAGAAATCATTTTTTGTGACAGGACAGAATTCAGCCCAATTGTTGGCAAGTCACTATATGCTTAATTTGAACAGTTGCATAGAAACAAGCAGGTGAGAAAAGGATTCATATTATAGGCGTTCTTTCAAGACATGCACAAGCTTTAAACCAAAGTAGGCAAAATGCTTTTACTTGAACCCACTGACGCCTCGTTGTCAGATTTTCTGGTATACGAATGAGCCTTGGAACTCGAGTCACAGGACCGAGATCACAGTACTGGCCACGCTAACCTTAATTGGGAGAAACATTCATATTAGTTTCTGACTAATCACATGCTACGGCGAAGATATGGTATGAAGTTCATTATTCGTTAATATTTGAGGTGATAACCTCTTAGGCGACCCTCAATTCGATGGAGATTCCCCCAGTGCAGTCCTTATTGGACAAGGAGTACCTGTTGCCACCAGATGGACATGCATTCCATGCAGTGTTCCCGTTGTAGGCCAAGTGCCCATCCTTGATGGAGAAGCCGGCGGTGGCAGGTTGGCGGCCGAAAGGAGCGACATCCCCCAACTCGCCGGTGTTCTGGTCCAAGTTGATACCTCTCCCGTTTTGGTCATACAAGGTGGTCTTATCGTTCCCGAATGTCAATTGCAAGTCCTCTCCGTCGTTTCCCCCGACCGAGAAAACGTGGGGGTGGCTGTCGACCTTCTTTATAGGCGCGTTCTGCACACTGGAGCCGGAGTGGATGGCCACGAGTCCGAACTTGCCTTCTTTGGTCTCTGGGGCCTTGGCCGGTTTGTTGGCCTGTTCGTCTGCCGGTGGCTTAGCCGGTTCAGATGTCCCCTTTGGCTTCACGTCATCAGTCTTGTCGGCTTGCATGATTCTCACTGCTACGCCCAAGAAATCAGATCCGCTTCCATCAAAAGCAATTCTGTTCTCCTGGACCCCAAATCCACTGTTCAGGTCGTGAGCCAAGTAGTTGTCCTTGATGGAAAAACCGTTCTGGGCATCACGCGATAAAGTAACGTAGCCATCTGAGCCAATGTTCACGTACTTCTGCGATACAGTGTCGACCAAAGTTCCGTCATCATTCAAAACCAACTTCAAGGCGGGCTTGCCATTGGGCACCACATTGTCCCCATCGGCACCCAACTGGGCGTATTGGTACTGAGAACCTGATCTGATGAGAACCGTGCTGAGAGATTGGCCTGCGAGAGCCACGGCAATGAGACTCAAGAATGGAAGGTACTGCATTGTTATTTGTTTGTAGAAAATTGTTTGTAGAGACTTGTAGAGACTTGTTTAATGAAGAGTACAAATGGCGGGCCGGAAGCTCAGTTTATATAATTTTGCAGCCATCTAAAAATATGATACAGCGCATAAAAATAGCATCCACTTGCATACGGTGCCGCGCGGTGACGTAGGCATCAAAAACCATGACAGCCCCGCATATCTTGCATGAGAGTCTGACTAGTCTTGAACGAGATGGGTATGAACCCCCGGAAAAGAACTCAAGTGGCGCTTGGAATAGCCAAGGACTTTCATAAGTGCTTGCTCGCCACCGCCGCTGGACTGGTTCTGGCCCCCGACCGCGTTAAATGCTGATCTCCGCAAGCCTTCAGCAATACTGTACCCTCGCTATCCCTTCACCCCGGAGCCGCGGAAATTGCGGGGTTGATCCTGGAATGCTTAAGCATCAAAACCCACTAGGCACTCGCCATGGGTGACCAAATATGCGCGTTCTTGCTGTGAGAACTGGTGCGAGTTGCACTGGACGCGGGTAAAGTTTAGCGGCGGCCTCGCACTTGAGACGTCGAGCGCTTCTATAGGGCTCCTTTATTTAGAATGCGGCCCATGAGTCCGAATTCCCGGCATAAGGAGTGCGTCTTGGAAAAATGCGTATTCCCAAGATACGTCTTCACATGGGCAGCATTCTCGTTCCTCCCACCGCCCTTGAAGGGTTGCACTGGGCACAACTGAGCCAGTGCTTCAGCACGTAGGAAGCCGCGCCACTACAGTGGCATTACCATGCGATTTGCACCCAATCCTGCACTCAATTGGAGTCTCGACCCTTCAATTTCCTTAAATCTCCTTCGATCTCCTTCAGACTCATTCAATAATGGTGAGCAAAACTCACTCGGGGGGAAGCTTTGCTCAGGGCACAAGTGCCCTAGTATTTTGAGGCTGCTCAAACTGAGAGAAGTCAATGAGACTGCTAAACACTAGAGCTTTCCGGCGCAGTTCCTAGCATGGACATCAAAGCAGAAAATAGTCAAGCGGTATCAAAGGCAAAAAGAAGACACAAGCTAAGTTCAAGATTCACATGCTAATAACAAGGTTCACAACCTTAAATTGAGACACTTAGTCAAAAAGTAAGATAACAAGCTAAATTCGCAGTCTGATTTCAAGGTACTCAATCTGAATCTAAGGTTCATGACCAAAAGACTTTTCGTGACAGCAACGCTTCTAGGAAATAAAACAGTCACAGAAAGATACAAAGATCGTAGGTAGCGAGCTAGTCAGGCTCGCTATACAGTCACCAATCAAGTTGGAAGTGGTCCAACTGCTTAATCAGGTTTGGCTCTTCAAGTGTAGTTTTTATGAAGAGTGATGTTCCAGAAAACTCAACATTGACCCCAGAGACGCAGGAAATGGTTAAGTTTCTGAGCCATTTCAGAGTAAGTTTGCTGCTAATTAAGACCCGCTAGATGTCAAGATCTTGGCAAACATGCCATTACATAGGTAAAAAGACCCCGATTCTGGAACATGCATTGAATAATTGAGCGAAATGTGTGGCTTCAGACGCTTGGATGTGGCACGGACCCTCTTCTTGTCTTGAGAAGATGGGCCTAATAACAATTTCTGCTTGCCAAGGGCATTCACTTGGTGATTTCGACTGGAACCCCGACTTTTGCTTGTCCTACCACTTCTCAATTATTCTTTTCCGTGAGCATACCATCGAAATATTGTCAATCCAAGACCCTAGTGATGAAGGACTTTATTTTTCTCCTGGTCAAACACTGTGATTCCAGGAACTCTCTTCTGTGAACATCCCTAACTGATTCAATGCGGTTTCTTGGGGCCGAAAGCGTGCCTCTATCGGCTTGCTGTGCTTGAGTGTTCCTGTCAAAAAACCCTTGATTGATGTGGATCTGCTTGAGGTGCGGATATGGGATTACTACTTCCTTATCATTACCCCCTACATCTTCTGAGCCTCCACAGTTCTGTGAGTGCATGTTCATGGTCTCTTGGCTGGGTTCTTCTTGCACCGCGCAAAAGGCCGAGAAATGCTCAGGCATTGAAACACCTAAAATGTTGACTAGGAAACCGTTTGACTCGGGGTTTGGCGGAGCGCAAGCCGATTCGCAGTCGATAGAGTTAGTATCAAATTTGCAGCTGTCAGAGATCAGCTCAAATGAAACAGTTTGTCAAATCAGAGCGTGGGGACCATCACCGAATCATCGTCAAGTCTAAAGTATATAGTCAATCATGTGCAACATTTTTACGGGATCCTGTGGCTCATGACACTCTCAGATTATAGAAGAGTTTGTGACAATTAGTCCGTAGTGAATTGACTGCTTCTCAGCCAGAAACAGTTTTTTGACGCACTGATAAGCTTTCCTCCCAAAATTTGCTGCAATGGGTTCTTTACACCGAATCAACCAACTGCGATTTCGATGCCATAGCCAACAGAATTTGCTGGTCTAGTTTTCTGCGGGGGGACTTTGTGGACAAAACCATTCAAAAGACCCTACGACCTGGTCATAGGAGCCTATCACGTCTCTCTTCCCTCATGAGACACTTGGCACGGGCCTTCCTAACTCGGGAGAACTTTATGCATTCTGACACTAGCACCTGTTAAACTGAGATAGTGGCAGCACTAGAATTTTTAGAGGAGAAGCCCAGGAGCAGAATAAGACTGGCTCATATAAAAAATCCACGTCTATATCACTGGCTGAGTGACGCCTGGGCTTCTCTTAAACAGGCTGAAACGCGTAAACGCTCCCCGGCGTATTAAGGCGCTAGGCACGGTATAGCATAAAAATATGTACCGTTCGTGTTTGGAGGTAACCCGGGAGTATCAGATCTTTTTTTTTCAGTGTAGCATGACAAGGCGTGGGTTCTCCGCTTCACAAAGTCTGTCTGGAGTAAATTTCGTCAGTATGGGTGGTTTGCTAGCCATGGGGCATACTACCAGTGTCCAATACCGACGGTATTCGAAATGATCCATTCCCCTGTAGAAACAATCCATTTGTAAGAATCTTGTGGGATCGTAAAAGTATTAGCTTCTAACACAGAGTACCCAGTTGATTATACATTGTTCTCCTCTTCTTCAATGCTACAATTTGCCACATGGATCAAGCTAGATCCATTATCCAGAACGTGTTCCCCGCAAATGCTTCAGTTTTCTCAGTTTCACACTAAGAGGCCCTCTATTAGGACTCATGGAGTTAGGGACAGCCCTGGATATTCGGACAAGCATAAAGGTTTGGTAATCCTGAAAATTCAGACAAGCGTGGAGTTTTGGCAACTCTAGAAATTCTTGCACGTGAGCCATGGACTAGGGAGTTGTTTGAGCCCCCAAAACTGGGTCGAGAAAGCTTGGTTCCAAAAGAATCTTCACCCGAAGCTCGCCTGTGGGCGAGGAGAAGGCCATGTGTTATCAGAGAGAAAAGCCACATGATGAAATTGATCCCTCAAGTTCCCATTCAAAGGAACATGAATGTGTTAATAGAATTCATACCTACGGCTCCCCGCGCTGGGTATCCCCTCATAGCGTAACTCACCAAGAATTGGCAAACATGTGAGTCACTCATTGACTGATATCTGTTATTCACCTCTCGATATCTTGATTATCAAAGCTGACTTGGTTGCACTCTTCTTTCTTTCGAAAGTACTGGACAAAAGGTGACAGTATTCACTGTTGGTGAGGACCAGCCTCAAGACCCTACTTAGGCTTCGGAATACATGGCAGCAATTTTCATACGCAATCTTACAAAGCTTTACTTAAGGAGTGCTGCTATGGCCATATGGTCCGAAATGGGCGTGGTGTTCATCACGGCCCAACTATCGCACCTACCACTGGAAGCGTCCCCGCGGAAGGAACGCACCCGTGCACCTGCGCGAAATGGTTGGTCAAGAATCATTTTTATCATGTCGCACACCAACGCCCACGACCCTCAGCGCTACATCCACCATGTTGAGTGCAGCCAAGAAAAGAACAGCGCCCCACATTTCCCAGGTGGCTCGGCGGACCCTCATCAATTCGCCTAGGTTGCTCAGCGTTCCCCAGGAACCTATTAAAAAGCCAGTGACATCTCAGCCTGTCAAGAACGAGATCAACAAGGTCCATGTGACGCCCATGGGAGCCAGGGTGGCAACCGAAGCAGTCAACGATGCAGTGAAGAAGAAGGTAAATGAGAACAATGCCAATCCTAAGAACAAGAGTCCCATTTTTGGCTTTTTGCTTAAAGCCATATTCCTCTCTTCTTTGGTGTACGGCGGCACCATGTTTGTTGCATCCAAAAATGAGCGGGTGATGGACTTTGTCATCGACTATGACTTGCCTTATCATGACGAAATCATTAATGTCATTGAGAATGGGTCCTTTGATGACTTGAAGAAGACTTGGCAAACTCTTAGCTCCAAACTCTCCAAGGAAGAGATCAAGGAATTTTCTCAAACAATTGAACATAAAGGAGAGCAATTGGTTGAGGAGACCAAGAAGAAGTTCGGTGTGGAGCAGATTCTTCCAGGTGAACAATTGCAAAAACCAGTGGAATTCGAAGCTTCCAGTAAGTTTGATCGGATTCCCTCTGTTTCCTTGACCGGCGGAAGTGGCATTTGTGACAGCTCTGTGCAAGCCACCATTGATTCCTTCAATGATTTACTTGGTTTGCTTGATGGTAGCAACCTCGGGCGAAACAAAAGTGCATTGGTCAAGAAAATCAGTGACAATATCACTGCCTTGTCGACCAAATTGGCTACATTGAGTGAATCTTTCGAACAGGAGTTGCAGAAGAAGTTGAAGGAGTCTGAAGTCAAATTGCTCACGGTGCACACCAAAAAAGAGTTGGATTTAACCCAGTCGATGTTGGACCAGTTTAATGCCGAGAAGGCTAATTTGGAGAAGAAATATCAAGAGAGAATTGCCATCGAGGTGGATGCTGTGAAGAGAGCCATCAGCCAGGCTGCTGTTAATGCCACAACCATGGTTCGTATCGAGCAGACCAAGCAATTCGAATCCTCCATCAAGGAGTTAGTTGATGAAGAGAGAAACGGTAGATTGAAGAATTTGGATGCCATTAATTCCAGATTGGAAAAGCTTGAATCTATCGCTATTGACATGGAAAAACAAGTTTCTGCTACAGGTTCCAAGTCTTCCATCAAGCAAGCTGTATCTAACTTAAGGTCGTTATTGTTCAATACGTCCGAGACCGCTGCAGCCAAGAACTTTAAACCATATGTGGAGAAATTGCAACTGTCCACCACTAAATCCAACGACGAGGTGATAGCATTGGCTGTGGAAGAATTGAAGCCCTTGCTCAACAAAGAGAGTAGTCAGTCGATCTTAACTACCCCCCAATTATTGTCAGCATGGGAACAGCTCACGCCCGAGTTGAGGTCCGCTTCTTTGTTGCCTCCAAACGCAGGCTTGTTGGGTCATTTGGCCTCAATCTTCTTCTCCAAGCTCTTGATGCCAGTGAAAGGAGCTAAACCAGATGGAAGGGACATTGAGTCTGTGATCGGAAGAGTGCAGCAAAGCTTATCGCGCGGGGAATTAGACACCGCCGTCGAGGAAGTGGCCAACTTGAAGGGCTGGACTAGGCAGTTGGCTGACGATTGGGTGAGAGAGGGAAGAAAGAGATTGGAGGCTGAGTTCTTGGTCGACTTGATTGAGGCCGAGACTAAGCTCTTGTAGAAAGGCAGTCCCGAACCATTAAATTGTATATTCAAAACTAAGTAAGAATACTAAGCCGGATATGTTAAGTAGTGGGACCTCACCCAAGGTAAGAACGACGCGTCACGTGACTGGTCGAGGTTCACTCTTGACCCGCAGCACCAGCAAAGCCACCCCATCATGTCTTCGGCAGTAGCATCCACCACCGTGTATGGAGGCGACGAAATCAATGCCGTGGTTCTAGACTTCGGGTCCTCTACAACGCGTATAGGCTTTGCAGGCGATGACTTTCCCCGCATCATTGTGCCTTCGTGGTATGCACAGGATGAGGACGGAAAAGTATTGTTTGGCACCAGTCTTGACTTCCCTAAGGCCAATCGAGAAATCAAGCCCATTGTCAGCGACGGCATAGTCGAAGACTGGGAGGCCATGGTTGCACAGCTCAGATACTATTTCGATGAGGTGCTCAAATTAGATTATCACGAGCAGCCGATCTTAGTTACGGAGCCAGTGTGGGCGGACCAGCCGTATCGACAAAAATTGGTGGAAACCATCTACGAGGAATTCGAGTTTCCGGCTCTCTTCTTGGCCAAACAGCCCACGTGTGTGTCTTTTCAACAAGGAAGACTGACATGCCTTGTGGTTGATATTGGCCATGATTGTGCAAGTGTGGTGCCCATCGTGGACGGAATCTGTTTGCTCAAGAACTCCGTGAAGACAAACTACAGTGGTCAGTTCCTCAGCGACCATGTTCAAGACTTGATCCAGACCAAATTCCCCGAGGCAGACTTGACTCCCAGCTACAAGATCAGAGACAAAACGGCGGTGGCGTACCCAGCAGCAGCACGCTATACGCCCCGAGTGCTTGACCAAGTCACTGAGTCCTTTGATAAGTACCAGCGACAAAAAATATTTGCAGATTTCAAGGAAGTGATGCTAGAAGCACCGCAGAAGGCGATGAAGACTTCGAATGCGCAGCAGGCGGCCAAAGTCAAGGAGTTGTACGAGGATGAAAGCAACACCAGATCCTTGGAGCTCCCCAGCGGGCAGTCGATCGAGTTGACCGAGGAGAGGTTTGGCTTGGTGGACGCGTTATTTGACCCAATTGCATACGCCTTCGAAGACAAGACCTTGGAGGAAAAGTATCCTGCAGATAATGGGGAGCTCTCCATCAGCAGTCCATACGACGACTATCGCCCCATAAAACGAGCCAAGAAAGCAGACGCGGCTCAAAGCACGCCTGCATCGACTCCTGAAACAACCACTTCAACAAAGACGGTTAGAGGGCTCACGCAGTTGATAGTGCATGCCATATCATCGGTAGACATTGACCTAAGAACCGCAGTCGCAAATAACATCATAGTGACCGGCGGCACGTCATTGATCCCGCAGTTGACAGATAGATTGAATACCGAATTGCTGAATGCAAACCCGGGCTTGAAGATCCGAATTCACGCTATAGGTAATTCCAACGAGAGAACAAACCAAACGTGGATCGGAGGCAGTGTGCTCGCGTCCTTGGGAACGTTCCACCAAATGTGGGTCAGCAAGGCTGAGTATGAAGAGGTGGGGGTCGAAAGAATCTTTACGCAAAGGTTCAGATGAAGTCCACAAAAGTTGTCAAGAGTGGAGTCCATGGGGATTAGTTTGTGTGTGCACATATGCATTCCTGGGTCCTCGAACCCGGCAACAAGGCCGGCAATGGCATTGTAAAATAAAGCGACGGATTATTCTTGTAAGTATTGGTACTTCAAAAACTGCATCGGCTTCAAAGCGCCGAGAAAGGTGTTTCCGGCAGCCGGTGGTGTATAGTGCGCTCCAGCACTAAGCAAGTTATCGCGTATCGATAATTCCAACACTATCATGATTACCCAAGCAGCACTATACCCGCCCGAGCCCGCCACCACCAGAGGCTCGCCTACTTTTGTGTCCTACGACAAAAACAGCGATAGAATTGCCTATGCCTGTGGAAGCTCGGTCTTCGTCCGGTCCTTAGACCCGGAGTCAAAGCTCAGCCCCCTCCACTTCACCAAACACACCGTGACTGCCACAGCAGCAGCCTTCAGTCCCTCCGGCAACTACATTGCTTCTGGAGATGAATCCGGAAATGTCAAGATCTGGGAAACATGCATCCGGGACGATGAGTTGTATTTGAAAAGCGAGTTCCAGGCATTGGGAGGCGTCGTCAAGTCCTTAGTGTGGGACGCCGACAATTCCCGCATCATTGCGGTCGGCGATGGGAAAGAAAAGTTTGGCCATTGTTTCATGTGGGATTCTGGCAATTCCATCGGCGAAATCCAAGGCCACTCGGAAACAATAAATGCCGTGGACATCAAGCCCCAGAGACCTTACCGTGCTGCCACGGTCGGCGACGATAAGTCGATGGTGTTCTTTACAGGCCCGCCTTTCAAGTTCGACAAAAGCTCTCGGAATCACCACACTAATTCCGTGAGGGCCGTGAAGTTCTCCCCCGATGGAAAGTGGTTGGTTACTGTGGGCTCAGACCGCTTAATCGTACTCTATGACGGCAAAACGGGCGAATACGTTAAGAAAAAGGAAAACGCTCATGAGGGCGGGATTTTTTCTGTGTGTTGGTTTGAAGACTCCAGTTTTTTTGTGACGGCCTCTGCTGATGGTTCTTTGAAAAAGTGGAATGCCGAGAGCTTGCAAGAAGAGCTCAAATACGTGGTGTCCCCAGTTTCCTCTGTGGATGACCAGCAAGTCAGTGTGGTGGTAACTAAAAACTTTGTTGTGTCGCTTTCGTTGAACGGCCACTTCAACCAGTTTAGCCACGATAGCCTGGAGCTTGTCAATGTCATTTATGGCCACCAACGCCCCTTGACTACAGTTGGGGCCGACAATGGGACGTTGATCACAGGCGCCTCAGACGGTTCTCTTTTTACGTGGAAGATCCAAGGCGATGGTTTAAGCTCCGTTTGCAAACCGTTCACTACTGAAGATAGAGCCCATTCCAACTACATTTCGAGCGTCAACTCCTATCAAGGAAGTATCGTCACTACCGGCTGGGATGATGAGCTCAAGCTTTGGGAGAATGGCAAGTTGAAAACATCCGTTCACTTGCCCAGCCAGCCAAAAGGTCTCGTGATTGCGCAGAATGTGGTTGTCTTGTTGGAATCGAAGATACAAGTCTACGACGGTGCCTTGAGCTTTTTGGCTGAAGAGGACTTGAAGTACACTGCCTCATCGATATCCGCAACTGCTGAAAGCTCTGTTATTTTCGTGACTAATGAGACAGACAAAAGAGCAGAGCAATACGATACCCTGGGTGGTATCAAGCACTTGGTGTCGTACCCCACCTTGAGAGCTGCACCCAGCTTGGTAAGGGTTTCTCCGGACGGTCAGCTCCTTGCAGTGGCCGAAACCAATGGCAAATACACTCTCTATTCCACCAAAGATCAGTCGGTAATCACCACACGCTGGGCGTTTCATAACAGCAGAATCAATGACGCTGCATGGACAAGTGACTCGAAGTATTTGATTAGTGGTGGTTTAGACTGTTGGCTCTTTGTGTACTCGGTGGCCAGACCCGCTAAGGTGCTCAAATATCCCCAAGCTCATAAAATTGGGGTAAGCGGCTTGAAATGGCTAACCTTTGAAGGTGCAAATGGTTCGGTAGCCAGTACAGGCTTGGACGCTACAGTGAGAACCTGGAACGTAGATTTGAGTGCCTATTGAAGAACGCTTTCTGGAAGAAAGACAATGGGAAGAATATTTTCCTTGGAATCAAAATTCTTTACGTGAAAATCGAGCGGACCTTAACTGCGTCTGCAAACATAAAATGGCGAGTCGAAAATGTTTTGGCATGCCATTCTGAGTGAAAAAGAAGAAGCCGAGAAGCAGCAATTGGGCATTTTTTAGTAGGTGTGCATGCGCCTAAACCGAAATGACGAAATCCGACCGAGATATCGACATACGCATGTAAAACATCTCTCATACTTCCCCCACTATCTCCTGCCTCACACAGTGTCTTCCCACACTTTTTCCTAGCCTTGCTTCAAAGTGGGGGCGGCACGGCTGCTTCCAGAGCGGGGTGCGGAAGTCAGTGCGAGCGCGCATTAATTCGCACCTTTGAAACCTACATGAAATAGGTTCGATACTGCCAAGTCGCATATTAATAGTGGGGTCAGGCCATATAAGGCCGCAGTCCGCCCCCAACATTTGCAGTGCTTTTTTTCAACTCTTTCTTTAAAACAGCCCACATTTTTTATCATACTTCATTGATTTTAATCGCCATAAAGGGAAATTACCAAAACTACCCAATACGTTATGACAGACAATAGAAGCTTGATCAAAGGGGCATTGGATTTGGACCCCTGGTTGGAGCCTTACTCGCAACCATTGATTGATCGCCAATTAATACTCCGGAAATGGTTGAAGACTTTTCAGGATTCCGAGGGCTCTCTCTATGATTTTGCCTCCTCATATGAGAAGTACGGGGTCCATTGTGACCCGAAGACCAAGGAGATCGTGGTTTCCGAGTACATCCCCAACGTGGACCGCGTATCTCTTGTCGGGGAATTCAACAATTGGAATACTGAGTCTCACCCTTTCAAACAGGTCAATGACTATGGCTTGTGGCAGTTGCGGATCCCCGCTGTCAACGGCGGCTATGCCATCCCTCACGACACGAAGTACAAGATCTTCATGAAACTCCCCACCGGCGAAGAGATCTTCCGCCTTGACCCTTGGGGCGTTCGGGCCACCCAGAATAAGGAGAGTCCTTTGTATGATGGCAGATTCTGGAACCCTTCCGAGTCTTACACATTTAAGAACGCCAGGCCACATTTTGCAGACCACGATGGTATCAAAATCTATGAAGCGCATGTGGGAATATCGTCGAGCAAACCCAGAATCGCAAGCTATAAAGACTTTTCGAGAGACACTTTGCCAAAAATTCACGCCTTAGGATACAACACCATCCAATTGATGGCCGTGATGGAACATGCGTACTACGCTAGTTTCGGGTATCAGGTTACCAATTTTTTTGCCATTTCTTCCCGGTGCGGAACCCCAGAGGAATTGAAAGAATTGATTGACCACGCCCATGGGTTGGGAATAAGAGTCTTGCTTGATGTTGTGCACTCGCACAGCTCCAAGAACGTTGAGGATGGGCTCAACAATTTCAATGGTACAGACTACTATCTTTTCCACGGAGGTGCGAAAGGAAATCACGATTTGTGGGACTCGAGGTTGTTCAACTATGCAAACTATGAGACGCTCAGATTCCTCTTGTCCAACTTGAAGTTTTTCATTGATGTGTTCAAGTTTGACGGATTTAGGTTTGATGGTGTGACCAGTATGTTGTACAAACACCATGGGTTAAGTTTCGGCTTCAGTGGCGATTACAATGAATACTTCAATTCTGACTATGTCGACAATGATGCCATTGCATATCTCATGTTGGCGCATGAGTTGCTTGGGGAAATCAGTGCGAAAGAAGCGGGCTACAAGTTCATCTCCATTGCGGAAGATGTAAGTGGAATGCCTACTTTGTGCTTGCCTACATCAGAGGGAGGCATTGGATTCGATTACAGGTTGTCTATGGCAATTCCGGATATGTGGATCAAAATCTTGAAACATCTTAAGGATGAAGATTGGGATTTGGGCAACATAGTCTTCACCTTGACCAATCGGAGACATGGGGAGAAATGTATTAGTTACTGTGAGTCCCATGACCAGGCCCTTGTTGGTGATAAGACTATCGCTTTTTGGCTCATGGACAAGGAAATGTACACCAACATGTCCGTGCTCTCGGAAATGACCGAAACCATCTCGCGTGGATTGGCGTTACATAAAATGATTCGGCTCTTGACATTCTCCTTGGGTGGTGAAGGGTATTTGAATTTTATTGGCAACGAGTTCGGGCACCCCGAATGGTTGGACTTCCCTAGAGAGGGCAACAATGAGTCATATCTCTATGCCCGTCGCCAGTTCAATTTGATTGAAGATGATTTGTTACGCTACAAGTATCTTTTCAATTTCGATTCGGAAATGTGCCACTTGGACACAAAGTACGGCATTTTGGAATCCAACCAAGCATACGTTTCGTTGAAGCATGAGGGCGACAAGGTGATTGTCTTTGAAAGAGCTGGCCTTCTTTTCATTTTCAACTTTCATCCAACAGCGTCATTCCCCGACTATAAAGTTGGGGTTGAAACGCCTGGAAGCTACCAGATTGTTTTGAACTCGGATACCGAGGCCAATGGCGGGTTTAGCAGGATCCAGGACTACACTGATTCTGGGGAGAAATTGACGTTTGCTACTAATGCTGAACCGTGGAACAACAGAAAGAATTCTCTCTTCATCTACATTCCTTCTAGAACAGCGTTAGTCTTACAGTTGAAAGAGAAGATTTTCTAGCCTGATTGCAATAGCAGACAGCCGTTCGCAACTAAACGAAATAGTTCATTAGGATGTTAATATTTGCAGACGAGTCTGGCACACTTGAATGACTTTGTTCACCAACTTCTCCATGTTGTGACGGCACAGCGACTTTGGGTGGATGAACTTGGAGGCCTGTCTCAATGAATGAATGCTCACCGGCCACACCTTTCGACTTGAATCGTAGGTTTGCATTATCCCCGCTATATCTATAGCTAAGTTCTCCCCGTAGTTTGCGGGATATTTAAGAATCTCCGGCTTGATCAATCCCTCGTCCTTCAAGCGCAATTTTTCACACGCAAAATATAGAAGAATCTTCAGCATCGTGAGATTGATGGCTATTATAGCAGTTCTCTCGTCGTCAAAGTAAATAGTCGGGAACTCGGATTCGTGCTGAGCAGGCTTGTGCACGAGCGGCTTCAAGAAGACGGGCATGTTCTTGATATACTCGTTCAACTTGGAGTTGAGCTGTAGCCAGGTATAATACCTTGTGTTCATCTCGTAGTCCTTTTGCGTTATGACATCGGTCAGCGTGGAGAAGTCATTGATTTCCCCGCATATCAACATGATCTTGTTCGACCACCAGATGGTTTTTTCCTTGGAGATTATGTAGCTGGAATAATCTTCAGCCAGCATGATCAGGTGGAAATCATCGGTCGGATACACGTCAAAAGTGCTAAAGTAAATTGGGTCAAGAGACTTCCAGATTTCGGTCGTGGAGAACATGTTGGGAAGCTCAAGCTTCAACGAAAGAATCAAGTCACACACATAGGTGGCCCAAAAGCAAGCCTGGTAAAACTCGGAGTCTTTCAAAAGACTCTTGGTAAGGGTCCCTTTGGTCAAAACAGACATCAAAATGCTTCCCGCCCCCTTGACGTACACGCTGTCGATGGCAATGAAGAACAATTCGTAAATGCATAAGATATTAGTGCTAATCAAACACCTGGCCAAGAGGCCCGACTCAAGGCAGTTGACTTCGGGCAAGCTGAGGTTGTGGCGGATGGAATTGACGCTTCTCTGGTAGTACTTGAGTGGACACCAGCGGTCGATTTCATGTGGGTATTTCCTCTGGAATATAAGCGAGCTGAGGCAGAGCAAAGAGTCCAACATCATTCTGGTGTCATCATAAATGGCTAGCTCACTCACTATTTTCTCGAAGTAGTCATAAGTGAGGAAGATGTCGATGAACACGGCGATTTCCTTGCAAAACAAGTCGAACAACTTCCTTTCAAGAGGGCTCTCCAACTGCACCTCGCATGTTTTATTGATGTCGATTCTAGGAGCGGAGATCCCTAAGATGCTTCTGAAATTTTCATAGATTTTGTCGTGGCTGGGCTCCTCGATTCCTTCAAGAGACGGCCGCAGGGAGTACCTGTAGTCGTTTTCGAGCTTGTTGATCTTAGGTCTTGAGTTCTTTTTGGTTTGCGTGGGCTTGAAATTAGTCTTGGCACTCCCGTCGGGCGTTTTCACCGGCATGCTCAGCATTTCCATCTTATTCGGTGGGACCGAACGCGAGATGCCCTTCCTATTGCCGCTTGCATGGTTGGCCACATGGTATGCGGGTATTTGTGGACCCGCTGAGGCTCTGGAGCTGTAATTGGCGGGGCTGTCAGTATTCGGAGGGTAGACACTCGCGTGGTAAGTGGGAGAAAAGAAGTTGGCTGAGTTGTAGAGGTTGGACCGAGCAAGCGGATCCGCGCCCATGTTGGGAACCACATACTCCAGATACTGTGGCTGTAGCTGCGATTGGTCTGGCCTCATCAAAACCTGTTGACGAAGCTGTGCATCAGAGTAACCTGGAGGCATGGGCCTCGGGGACTCGTTGAGCCGAGAAAAGTACTGCGGGTTACTTTGCTGCTGGCCAGAGAAATGCTGGCTCGGAGCCACGTTGTAAGTCACGTAGTTCTGCTGCAATGACAGGTCATCGTACTGCGGTCTCGACAGTAGCACGTAGTGGGATTGCAGGGCCCGACCAACATTTGCAGAGGGAGGGATTTGGTCGGCCAACTTTCGGTCGACTTCGGTGGCAAGGTCATTGCTGGAGTAGTGACCGGGAAGAGCATTCGGGTCTGGGATCTGAGAGTGGCTGGAGACGTTAGGGTTGATGCAGTTGGAGGAACTCAAATGGATGGGAGGGATTTGCTGGAAGTTCATGGGGGGGATATGGTTGGGATGGGGTTGCAAATGTGCACTTGAGGAAGGGGTGGAATCATTCGGCTTTTGTGCCGATGAGTTGTACGGCGGATTTAGATGCTGATCCATCCTAAAAGCAAGGCAACGATACGGCGAACAGGACGCGATGTGCCGGACACTGTGACTGCGTATGTGGTTATGCGTGTACTAATGCCTGAGAACAGCGCGTGCACATGCAGATGGACGCACCGTGGCCGGCTACGAAAAAGCGAGGCCTGCAAGAGAGCGTGATTTAAAGTTGAATAGCAAGTTCAATTTGGGGTGAGGGGGGAGCATTGTTGGCCCTAGTTAATTTGTTGAAACAGGCTGCCGAATCCATACTGTGGCAACGGGACGCGGTTCGCCGGCTTCCACAACGCTACGCTGGTCACAGAAAGTTTCCCCTCTGTTAAAACGCTGGCCACGACCTTGTATCGGAGATATCTGCGCTTGGAACCACGTGGCGTTGAAGAAGAATAAAAAGAAATAAAGAAACCTCTTCTTCAACTAGAGCACATTCGAGCTTCACCTTGTTGCCATTCACTGTGTGTGGCTGGACATTGTTGATACGCACATGAGCAGATGCACTGGTAGATCGGCGTTAAGTGCGGTCCAGATGCAAGCGTGAGCGGCGAAGGAAAATCATGGCCAACTCAGCACCCTCAATGGTGCGGGATTAGTACACCACTTACGCGCGTCTCCTGGGCCCCACCTTCGTTTGTTAGTTCTCTGGGCCTTGAAGGGAAATCTCTTGATGAATCATTAGAGGGGCCCGAACCTTGCTTCTTTTCAACCTGGCGTGATGATTTGCTCAAACGCCCACTGAAAAGCATCTTACGCAACGTGTTTTCTTGGCTCCCCAAGGGGCGTGCTTGAGACTGCATGGCTGGAACTGAACAATGTGTTGCCGAGCATGGTGCATTCTAATGTCTGCATAGATGGCGCAAAGAGCACCACCATGGAGGGTTCAGCCAATCACGTGGCTTTTGTATCGCCGGCGATCTGACTGTAGAAACGCCGTTGGGCCAGACCTTTATTGTGCCGTAATCTGTCTTTTCTATGCATATGCGGCCTGTCAGCGAGATCCCCGAGGCACGTGATCCCGCGGGCCCGCATCTCAACTTGTTGCACCACTTTCCCCTCCTCCTCGATGGCCGATAAGGAATTGACTGTCTTCATTGTGGATGCGCTGGCTCCGTGGGGCTCATATGACTATTTGTTCCACGTTCTTGCCGCCAAACTTTTGAAGGGCCTCAAAACTGACTACGTGTCTGTGGTGGCTTTCAATGCCGCCCAGACCAATCATTCTGCCATGGACTCTGGCAAATTCATTGGCGTCAATGTTTTGGTGGATTTTGAGGTGACCTCCTTTAACGGCTTGAAAAGCTGGCAAAATACCCTCCGTGGCTTATGCAGAGACTCTGAAAAGCCTCTCGACTCGGGGAAGCGCAGTGATGCCATCCAAACCGTCCTTTTTTGCTCCCAATTGTTCAAGCCCACAGTCAATAAAGTCTTCACCCGAAATATCGTTCTCCTTGCTTCGAAGAACCTCCCAACATCCGCTGAATTAGTCAGCAGAGTGCCGCAGTTCTACGCGGACGTTCCCTCTAACCTTTACGTGATCCTCGAAGATGAGGATGTGCCAGGGATATATGAATCGCTCCGTCTGAAATTTGTGACAGGTCAAATCATGTCCCGCTCGGCTGCGGCCGATGCAATCGTCCATCACCACCCAGTCAAGAAGATTCGCCCCGTGGCAGCCTACAAAGGTCAACTACGGCTTGGTGCAGACTTCTCCAAGATCCTCCATGATGCATCCTATTTACCCGAAAACGACGAATTGTGTGCGAGCTTTGATATTGACCTCATCCCCGCGGTGAAGTCTGAAGCTGCCCCGCTGCTCACCCATGACTACTTGGTGGACAATCAAGACGTGGTGAAGTTGAAACGCGTCACTTCTCATTACATTCTAGAAAGACTTGCCCAGGCAAAGGAAACAGATCATCTTCCGCTTATTCATGAACCAAGCGTTGAAGAAATGGAGAAATTTTATGAAAAGGTGCCTGTGGATTCTCAGGCTCTAACTGCTGGGTTCAAGTTCTCCAACTTCGATCTCATAGCGCTAGACGAAGATCTCCTCAGGTCCTCCAAAATTAAGCTCCAGTCGGGGCTCGACATTTTCGGTTTTGTCAACTCAAGCGCCTTACCCCAACATTTGTTTACTGGAGAACCGTTCTACGCTGTCCCGGAAAAGACGTCGCTAAAGAGGAATATCACAGCCTTCATGGCTTTTGCGGAGGCTTTGTTTGCTAAGAATCTTGCTGCTTTATGTCGATTCGTCCGCAGACAAGAAAAGGAAGTTGAGATTGGCGCCATGTTCCCTGTGAGAATTACGCGAACAAACGACCACACGCCCAGTCTTTTGTTTATCCGTTTACCCTTTAAAGAGGATGAGAAAATCGGAAACTTTCCACCTCTCTCTAAAACAAGCAAGCCTGCACGAGATTCTGACGATGGTGATCTTGATGACGATGCGGTGAACCTGCTCATGGAGGAATTCATCGAGTCGAAAACGGCGCATGAAGCCATAGATGACATGGTTGATCACCCGAGCATTATTGACAATCCTAGGGTTACTATGCTCGCTAGCGAAACATCCAAGTTACCCCTTCCGCCTAAGAACGCCACCCGTGACCCGCTCCTGTGCACATCTCCGTGGACTACGAAGTTTCACAATTACTTGCAAAAAGTTGTTTTGAGCTCACTAGATACTGAGGATTGGGTGCAGCATTTCACGGATCCCAAATTCATTGAAAAAAACCTCCGGGGAAAGGATAGGCACACTAATTTCTTTACCTTGGCTAACTGCATGGCTGCTAATTCCTCAATCGATGTACCTAGCTGGCTTGGGAACATCAGCAAAGCTTCAAGTGCAGAAAAACGGCTAGTGGAACTACTCGATATCAAATACGAGCTCAGGGAAGATTCCAAAAAGCAGAAGACAACTGATCCAAATGGCTTGTACAAGAAGAAAGGGAATTACGGAGCGGATGAGGGTGACTACGGAGAAGTTCCTGATTTCGGGTTGTGAAGCAATGTCCAATTGGTTGGTATGACCCAAAAGCCATGGTGGAGAGCACCAGCTGAGAGCTCTAATGCGCAACTACAACTTGAAAAGCTGGTTTCTCAAGTCGTATTCCCTGTCTTTGGCGGTTCGAGAGCGGTTTTTGGAATTGCCCGTGCCGTCCTCTCCCAAGCTTTTTGTGATGCGCTCATTGGTGGACGTCTCTTTGACTCTGTTCCTCTCGCTCTTCATAAGCTCTTTGACCTGATGCTCGTCAGCATTCAAAATAGCTGGTACATCAAAAAGACCTCTGTATGCCCGCGCTTTGCCCTGTCTCCATAGGTTTGTCCAGTGAATAGCCATTCCAACATCGTCAAACAGCCCGTCATCCCTGAGCTTCCGCCTCTTCTTGGCAATTTCATGGAGGAGCTCTTGGATGTCATTGGTAGGGTGTTTCATGTACTCTGAGTAGCCTGCACCCAGGGCATCCTGAAGATTCAAGACGTACAACAAGTAGTCTGCCTGGATCACGGGGTCAATGAAAGAGGTGTGGATGCAGCCCACAAGCCCAAGAGCAAGCATTGTCTCAGAGTCTTTCACCGTGGGCAAAAAAACCCCCGGAGTGTCATAGACCAAGATGTCCGGGTTCTGGCTGAGCCTTATGATTTCACTGGTGTTCCGCGTCACTCCTGGCTGACCACCGGTGCGCGAGACTTTCTTCTTTTTCGAACTAATGGCCTCCGGGAGCTTCGAGATATATCCGACGGATCGTAGCGTGTTCACTAGCGTAGATTTTCCCACATTGGGCATTCCGATTATCATGGTACGTAGCCCCAAGGGAGGAGGAGGGTGCATACCTTTGTAGTGTTCGGTCATGGCAGCGAGCACCTTGCGGGCATCGGATTTGCTTCGAGCATCCACGAACACGAACGGCTCGTGGCCGTGCCATTTGCTTAGCAACCCGGGCTTGAGAATAGAAAGGTCCTTCTTACTGTACAAGACGATCTTCTTTTTCCGAGCAAGCACGCGGTCGAAAAGCACATTGGTGGTGGAAATCGGGGCTCTGGAGTCACGCACCTCCAAGATCAAGTCGATCTGAGGGGCCAAATGACCAAACTTGGTAAGCGCTTTTTGATGGTGGCCTTTGAAGTTTGAAAGCACCAAGCGGTAATCCGGAAACGTCTGCCGGGGCACAAAATTCATGCTCTGGCCAGTGGACGTACAGCAGTTCGGGGATGGGGTGGCCTTGAGGTGCGGGTGCACACTGGCGATGCGATGCCTTGCAGAGCGCGAACATGCCTCGAAAGACGGGTCAGCGCGGTCGTTAGTGGCTCCGCAGGAAGAATCTAAGAATACACATGCCCTTGATCACAATCACAGGACCGCCGTGTTCAGGAAAAACAACCTGGGCCAAAAAGCTCATTTCCCAGTTGCAAGAAAAAATCGCCCAAGCGCAGACAGAGAGCAAGCCGGGCTCCAACTACAGCATCGTGTACCATAGTGACGAGAGCCTCGGTATCTCGCATGAGGTGTACCGAGAATCCAGCTCCGAAAAGCATGCCCGTGGCGCACAGCTCTCGGTGGTCAAGCGTGACCTCTCCAGATCCGCTTTCGTGATCTTGGACTCATTGTCGTACATCAAAGGCTTTCGCTACCAGCTCTTCTGTGAGGCCAAAGGCGTGGGCACGCCGCACTGTGTAGTGCAGGTGATGAGCCCGATGGATAAGTGTCTCGAATGGAACAAGAAGCACCAACACCCTTGGGATGAGGAGATCATGGCCCAGCTCGCCATGCGATACGAAGAGCCCAATGCAGACTCCCGCTGGGACAGCCCGTTGTTTACAGTGGTCAGTGACTACGAGGACGAATCGTTGCCGATCGACCAGATATGGGATTCTTTGGTGCTAAAGAGACCGCCTCCACCCAACGCCGCCACTTTGGTCAAGCCTACCTCTGGCAACAACTACTTGCAGGAGCTAGACCGCAAGACCTCGGACGTGGTCAACAAGATTGTGCAGCACCAGCAGTTGATGGGCGGGGGTCTGGCTCTAATTGATAAGCTGCGGGGTCTCTGCGTAGAGTTGCCTGCCGACGGCACGAGCATTGCGCAGTTGCAACGAATCAGGCGTGCTTTCGTGAGCTTGAATCGCATGAGAAGCATTGATTTGGATAGAATCCAGGCTGTGTTTGTTGAGTATGTGAATAAAAGTTTGGGCCAGTGCTGAGTCCTTCATGAGCCTGAGCATTACTTTTTCCTGGCGCTGCTCCACTTGAACACCGTGTTGCCATCTTCATCCACCATCTTCCTCTTGCTGCCCTTCTTCATCAATTCTCTGGTTATTTCCAATTGCTGCTCCACCTCTCTGAGCTCCTTCTCCCTCTGCATTCTCTCCTTTAACAACCGATACTTTTGGAGCTTGTCCTTATCGGTGGACTGCTTTGTAGCATTCTCGATCTCTTGCTTGATTATGCGCTCCCTGTTCTCGAGCTGGTCGATGCGCAACCGATTCTCTCTTCGCTCTAGCAAGCTATCGTCGGTGTTGAAGAACTCTGCCGCGCTAAAGGAGGCTTGGTCCTCTGCCGAATCCACGAAAACGGTGTGCTTGCCTTGGGCCTTGAATTCCAAAGACTTGCGAAGTTTTTCTGCCTTTTGTGTCTCATTGAGCCTCATTGTTCTCACGTAATTGACATCCTGTGACTTCAAGAGCTTTGCTTGTGCATTGGAGAGGTTGACGGAGCCACGGTCTCGGATCAAGATCCCCTCCTCGTCAGTTTTTTGGTTGATCATGGCATGGTAGTATTCGTCGGGGTTGTAATTGGCCGCTTTGGCCCTCAACACTTTCAACGCAGCTTCCTTCTTGTGGAACTCATCGGCCCTCAATTTGTAGTCCTTCTTTTTCTCGAGGAGGCCATACTTAAGACGATCCAGCGTCTGTGAACGCTCCTTGTGCTGTTTTTTCTGGACATTGTGGACCAACTTTGCCATGGTGTACGCTCGCTATTAGAAGCTTGATGAAAATTGTTGTATGTATGCTCATCGAAGTAGTGCACCTGTGGAGCTGATGCGATGCGCAGCTGAGATGCTCCCGTCCACCACGGTCTTATGTCGGGGATTCTCCTGCCCAAGAAAGTATAATGAATCGAGTGCTGAGAAATTGATTGTGTAGTGCGGGTTTTTAACTGATTCGTTTTCGGATTTTTGATTGCTTCGCTTTTGGATTTTAATTGCTCCTTTTTGGATTTTTAATCTCGTTCCTATTTGGATGTGTGTACTTCCAGAAAAACTCGAAACACCCCCACGGCCGGCCAGGACCATTTTTAATTGAACTTTAATTCTTTTCTTAAACTCACTTCATAATCTTTAAAGCACTGGCTTAAAAAAGGAGAAGTCCCCTTTAGGTTCCCATATGTTTTTCAAATTGCCGACTGAGGTCCCAAGTTCCCAGTGGCCAGTGCTAGTGCCAGTGGCATTCTCGCGCATGGCTTTTTTTCTGGCCCTTCGTCACTCACCGACCCCATAACGCCTTCTGTCATGATCCGAGGAAGTTGGACTCGCCACCTAGCGGCTCCTCGAAAGAGTCTCCACTCCATTTTGAAGCGAGTGTCCCTGAGTGCAGCCTTCGACTCTGATGTCCAGAACGCACCTCCCGTGGAAGACAAGGCGGGGCAGGAAGAAGACTCAGACGACCAGACGTCTACCCCATGGTATCTACGGAGAGACATCAAGTCGTCGTTACTCGAGAATAAGGAAGTCAAGATTCCTGATGTCCCTGCGGGGGCACCCGCACAGGTGGGGGAATTCCTCACGCTCTTGGCCAAGGATTACGGCATGGAAGACCTCATGCTTTTCGACATGACCAGACTCGATGACCTGCATGAGTTTCGGTACAATAACAATACCGTTGATTACATTTTGATTGCGACAGGAAAATCAGAACGTCACAATTTCAAGGCGGCCGCGGAGTTGAGGAACCATATCAAGCACAACCACAATGTTATACCCGCAGTAGAGGGAATGGTCGCCAATGGCAAAACTCCGGCGGAAAGGAGGAGGCTTCTCAGACAGGCCAGGAAAGGTGCTTCTGCAACAGATAATGACTATGGTAGGGCGGCTAATAGCTGGGTTTTGTTTCACCACAATAACATGGACGTGCATCTCATGACTGCCGAAAGAAGACAAGAGTTGAACTTGGAGTCCTTGTGGTGTCCTCAAGAAGAATTACACATGTTCGAGCGCAAGTCTCCGGCCTCTTCCTATTCGGACCATATTTTCAGTGGGATCAGGCGTTTCCACACCCTGACGGCCCTGAACTCAGCCGCCCCGTCGTCGAAAACATCTCTTCATTTGCAAGCTTTGAGAAATATGCCGTGTGATTCTTCAATAGAAAGCTTTACGCACTTGAAAAACCAATTTGTTACTGACTTCCACGCCGATGATGTCAATGATTTTGACAATAAAATCTGCTTTCTCAAGACACTTCATTGTATTAATCCACTGTTGGCACCACTCCATGAAGTCGAAGATGCCTTTTATGAAAAGCATGCCTTCACGGGCCTCGGAGCTTCGCAAAAGGTCGATGATGTCACCGAATACTTGAAGCTTCTAATTGACACTCCCTCAAAATATCAGCCTTCTGTTGCATCAACGGACTTGAGCTTTGACCGGTTGTCCACGTTCATTTCTAATCTATTCAATTTCACCCTGGACAAATTCAGCATGACCTCCAACCCTCAATTTATTCCCCTCTTATGGAGATTGACTTACAGCATCCCTACCTCGAGCATCACGCCCAAGCTTGTCTCGGATATCATTGATCAGAAGGTGCCTGCAAACTTCAGCGCACATGTTCCTCCCAATATCGTCTTGTCGACGAACAATGCTCGAAATGTTTTGACTTTGATTGAGTATTACACCCTGGCGGTCGAACCGGATGCTCGTATCACGAGTGAGTTCAAAGAAGTGGTTCTATTCACGTATGGCAACGCAGGAAAATGGGACCGGTTCTGGAAGGAATGGGAGAGTATGCATTTCCCGAAGGCTCTTGAACGCAACGAGAAATTGACCAGATGGGTCAGACTAGTAGTGTTTCTAGCTTTGACCTCAAACGAGGCACAAGCACTTCGCTTCCTAAACAACTACTGGAAAAATAGCACATTTGTGGGGGGCTCGTTTCTTGACGCCTTGAAGCTGAAAAATGGAAAGTTCAACACCGACGCAGAAAAGCACGCGTTGGTTCTGGCAATGCACCACATGATTGAATACTTCGACTCGCAGGAAAAACCGGCGTTCGAGGGTATCAAAGCAACACTAAATCGCCTTGAGTAGGCCCAGACTCGGCTACTAGTTATCACCGTTGTATATATGACGTCATTTGGTCTCGAGCCAGCGTCGGTACGTTGTTCCTGCGTGCGAGCGAGCAGGCGCGACGCGTATGGCCTTCGCTCCAATAAAACATCCCACCTAATGGCCACTATACTAGAATACAAAGTCCGGATCAAAGAATGGGAGAAGAAATTTGCGTCTGAGCACGGAAAACCACCTTCGAAAAGTGATGTGAAAGCCGACCCAGACATACGAAAGGCTTATAAAGTTTACAATGAGTTAAAGAAAGCTGCTGCTAGCACATCTAGTATTACGGAGGGAGAAGCAGCAGGTAGCTCCGCAGATAATGAGCGCAAGAGCTCACGTCTGACCAAATCCAGTCAGTCAATTTCTGTCGAATTGGACCAAGTCAAGCTTCCATCATTAAATGTGTATTTCACGGACGATGAGGAGATGGAAAAGAATCTGGTTGTGTTTAACGCAGAGTTGGGCCCCACCCCACAGGCCAATGGCAAAGTCTTGTCATTATTTGACCTGCTTATGAGCCCTCCTGACTCCTCTCCAGTCAGCAAGGGCTCCATGATCAAAAAGGAACCTGCAACTGTCAGCGGGTCTCCCCTCAAGCAGCCAAATATCTTCAAGACACCCACAAAGCTGGTCAAACGGATCGAAATGAGTAATATCACGCCTTCGAGAAGTGGGGGCAATTTGATAGAAAGACTACGAACAGCAGCCTCGCCTTCAGTTGGTGGCGCTTCAAACGACGATATCATGGAAACGCCATTCTATCTAGGGAAATTATCCAGCAAGTTTTCGTTCAATGACACACTGTATCCGCTCGAAGAGTCCCCATCGAAAGCTGGCCCGGCCAAGACTCCTGAAAAGCCCACTCAGCTGTTCGAGAATTTTCTGGTCTCTCCTTCCCCACTCAAGTCGCAGAGGCATCTATCGTATGGGAGCTGCAAGAAGGTGTCTCAGATTTTCCAAGAGTTCCAGAATTTGGCAGCATCTCAAGATTTCGAGGACCAGAAACGCCAAATCGAGGAAGAGAATAAACATGTGGAGAAGCTACTGCAGCTAAACTCCGCTGCTTCACAACTAACAGAAGCGCCCTCTCTAGCTCGCAAGCGTAAAAAGGCCTTGACCCAGAAAAGAACTACGAGAAGATGGAAGATCAAGCCTCGGTCTATGGACGATACTGAAGCAACTGCATCCGAAGGTATGGATGTTCATAAAGAATTAGGCCGCCTCAAAAAGGTCAACTATGAACAAGTACAAACTTATTTGAACGGGGATATGTCAGGCGAGAACTTGACAGAGGAAGACGAAGACGAAGACGAAGAAGACGAAGAAGACGACGACCACGAGGACAAACCAATTTTACGAAACCCTGCATTGAGCACGAAGATCAACCCAATAAGCAACAATTATCAACGATTAAAGATCAATGATCCTCGGGCCAAGAAGTTCAAGCAG
Source organism: Metschnikowia sp. UFMG-CM-y6306 (assembly GCA_009756535.1). Lineage (NCBI taxonomy): Eukaryota > Fungi > Ascomycota > Pichiomycetes > Serinales > Metschnikowiaceae > Metschnikowia > Metschnikowia sp. UFMG-CM-y6306. The sequence continues at coordinate 27,664 of WFIW01000056.1, read as the reverse complement.
CGCATGAAACGGCGTTAGGATAAGTTTATATGGCATTTATGATGGAAGTGCAGCAACAAGTTCGGCGTCATCAATTGCAGGCGCCTGGATTTTACTTCGTGTAGGAATGTCCATCTCTGGGAAGTCCTGGCGCTCCTTCGATGACACGTAGATAGGCCGTTCCCATTTGTCGTTCTCGCTTTCGAAATCCCACGTATTCGACATTAGCCGCGTTTCAATGTCGATTTTCTTCTGCTTCAAAGTGGCCTCCAACTCATCGATTTCCTTCTCCTCCTCTTTGGACTCGTGGTCCACAATCTGCTTCAGCACCATTGTGACTTTTCCGTCTTTGATGACCATCTCCACAACTTTCTTTGACCTTCCACTTAACGCGTCTTTCTGGCCTTCCATTCTTCGAAGCTCTTTTTGTTGTTTTTTAAGTTGTAATGCTCTTTCAGCAGGTGAAAGCCATATGCTTCCGCTCGAGGCGCTCGGCATTTCGAAATCGGCCGCATTGTCGATAATCTTCGATCTCTCGGCTCCAGTTTCTTGAAAATGAAGAAGAGTTTCCAATTTCTCTTGTGCCTTCTGCAAATCCGAGTCAATATGTTTTGATCGCTGGTAATGCTCCAACTCGCGAAGCTGCTCCTCTCTCTCTTTTTCTTTTCTCTGGTGTTCTTGCTCCAACTCGCGTTGTTTTTTCACCTCGTTCTCTATATTCTTCAAAGTCTCATCTTGAAAGTTCCATAGGTTGCCGCCGGCGATTGCTTTAAATTTCTTTGGAGTCAAATTGGACGGTTGTTCTTGGACCGATTTATTCTTGGGTTGCTTTCGCTTTGTTTCCAAGAGGTCACGTTCCGATCTAAGGATTTTAACTATTTCCACCTTCTCTTTCTCTGTAAGTAGCTCTTGGCCACAAAAAGAACAAGGTTGAAGGCCTTCCTTGTAGCAGATGATCTTTCCGCAGTTCAAACAATTCGGAGCCACCTCGAACAATGGATGTTTTGTTGCCATGCAATTGCAATACCGTCTCACTGTGGACGTGTTTTCTAAACTTGCAAGCTGGTCAGAGTTCTCCACCTCCAACTCATACAAAACAGCCTCAATATCCTTCAAACTATCAAGATTCGCCTTCTTGTTCTTCTTGGCTTGGTTGCTCGAAAGCTGGTTTCTTGGCTTCATGTCGACCATTTCGGAAACCGTCATCGATGTTGTTTGCCTGCGAGGTCCATTATGTTGCTTCAGCTGCTGCTCAGCTTCGCCAGAGGTCCATGCTGGTCCACTCTTCTTCTTGTCTAGTTGGGTCTGCGCGGATATTTTCGTCTTCACCTTCTTTTCCGCTAGTTTTCGAAGTCTGTCATCTTCCTCTCTTTTGAGCTGAAGAAATCTGGAGATAACATTGAGGCTCTCTTCACTCTGGCCAAGAAAACCTAGTAGGTGGCTCTCGATCTCTGCATTGGGTAGCGTGAGAGAGTAATCCACAACCTCTGACGCAGTCTCTTCGTCGAGCGGGATTATGTCCAAGATTGCTCTTGATGCATACGAGCGGGCATGATCGTAGCTCATGAATGTAATATAAAAGTTCAGCGCCTGCCCGGTGTGTGCCACCCGCGGAGTACATCACATCGGTACATCAGTATGCGACTAGGATCCTCCAGCATGAACTTTTAGTCTATTTCATAACTGCAATATACTCGTTAGGTGAAATTCAAGCACGCATCAGACCTTTTCGGTAAGTTTTGCGTGCTGGCACCTCTATAATCATCATCATCGTTCCCGCAAGCTGACTCGTGGTTCAGAATAGCCCAATGGACGCCTGACCGCTCCGGCATCTAAGCTGAGACTACTGCGAAGTTTAGACCACATTGCACTATTTCACCCACCATGGGACAAACGAATGATTCCGAGATGGAGGACTTGCAAAAGCAACTTCAAGACGTCAAGCAAGAGTTGCGCCTAGTCAGTCATCAACTCCTGAAAAGGTCGAGGCGGTTTCGAGATACTAAACATATATCGCTGCTTCGCTCCGCATCTCGCAAGCGTATCCTTCATCCAGCACGCACAATTCCACCTCGTAACAAGAGAAGTGATCAAATCGCAACCATTCATGACGTCCCTGGCACAAGAGCAGAGTTTCTTTGGAGGCACTCGTTGCGCTTGTTGAAGGCAAAATGGGAAGAGAAACTTTCCAAAAATGCCACAGTTACGGACCTCTGCGACCGCATCAGAGTCGATGCCACATTGGCGGTTCGTAGGGGCGGGGCCAAACTCGTTCCCCTTGATGGTGACCGTCCTCTTGCTCAACAGGAGCTCTCTTGGAACGGTTGGAACTATTCATCATGCCCAAGTGGTGACTTCATACGCATAGGAGTCAACGATGACTTCAAAGAACAGTGTCGGTACTTCACACGCCACGGGTTTTGCATGAAGATGGAAAGTTGCCCCTTTGAGCACAATGTTCACAGAATCACAATTTGCAGGCAGTATTTGGCCGGTAAATGTGACAGCGAGTGTCTCCTTTCACACAAGCCCAACGCCTTCAACACCGCAATATGCCGCTATGAATTCCAAGACACTTGCCACAACAAAGGGTGTAGGTACTCCCATATCCTACCTAAACACTCGAAGGATTCACGCTACGAGATCTGGACTTGTCGACCATTTGCGCTCGGCGGATACTGCGAACGCGGACATTCGTGTCCCTTTGCCCACCTTTTTAATTGTCCTGATTACGAGGAAAGCGGCATGTGTCCCAGAGGAAAATCATGTACCTTACAGCACAACATTACCAAGCGCACTCAACTATTGTCGGCCAACTTGCAGGAAGAATATGGGGTTTTTTGTTTCGAAGAAGATGATGAGAAAGAAAAGATTATCATCAGTAGTTACACGGTGGAACCCAAAAAATTGTTGGCAAAGAACTCACTTGAATTCCTAGAGCCGCCTGAAATAAAGGAAGAATTCGTCTTTGACATTGATCTGCCTTAATTAATGCGCTCAGCGCTGGTTGGCATGTACTTTAATCGCGCCCGACGTGACCATCGAATACCTATGCAGAATATCGATCCGTCCATTACCAATAATAAGTTGAACAATTCTGACTCTTTTTGAAATATGATTTGATTCTCTCGCTCTTCTTCGTGATTGCTCAACGTGTGTGATTGAAAAATGAGGGGTTGTGCTTCCCCTCGCGAGGAGCTGCGCGCCGACGTTTTGCAGCCAGGATGTTCCCTCTGTGGCACACATTTTGCGATACCCGCTGTCCTGTATTTCTCTGTGTTCAACGAGCAAGCTTGTGCTTGTTTACCTTGCATTTTTTTCACTTTATTCTCGTCTGTGTCTGCACTTGTTGTTATTAAGTACACCATATTTCCAAATTATACTCTTTTTCAATACCAGTTCTTTACAAAAGACCCGGAGCGACAGACTCAAAACTCTTTGACCCTCATCGTCCTGAATTGATTTTAGAACCCCCGAAATTCTTGAGCTGGTGTTTTTCCATGATGTCTGCTTCACAAGAGTCAATTCAACGTAAGTCGTTTCTGCAAAACTACTTCATGATTTCGAGGTTAGGCTTTGGCAGTTTTGGGTGTGCCGTTCTAGCAAAGCACAAGGGGGATATCAAGGAGCTTTTTGAGGTGGGAGAATCAAAAAGGGGTACTCTATTAGAGCCTTTGAGGCACAACTCCCTTAAGAAGCCGCATTCCAATGGTCTCGTGGCAATAAAAGTCATGAAAAACCAGCTCAGAAAGCCCGAAGACTACTTGAAGATGAATGAGATCAAATTCATTCTCTCAGTTCCATCGCACCAGAATTTGTTGCAGATCTTTGATCTCTTCATTGACAGCTTCAGTGGAAAGCTCAACATTGTCATGGAGCCCATGGATCAAAATCTTTACCAGTTCATGCAAAAGCACGAGGGAAGACCCGTGTCCAATCGAGTCGTCAAAAGTATTTTGGTCCAATTGCTTGATGCTATCGATCATATTCATAGTCAGGGCTATTTTCACAGGGACATAAAACCTGAAAACATATTGATATCCGCTACTAAGCAGTACTATGATAGCCATGTCCCTCCTGAGTATGCGAGACATACTTACATCCTCAAGCTTTGTGATTATGGACTTGCGAGACATGTAACAAATACGAGAGACCTCACACAGTACGTTTCGACTCGATGGTATCGCGCCCCAGAGATCCTTTTGCGCCAGAAACATTATTCACGCCCCATCGATATTTGGGCGTTTGCGTGTGTAGCAGTTGAGTTGGTCAACTTCCGTCCTCTTTTCGCCGGGATCAACGAAACTGACCAAATATGGCAAATCTTGACGAAGCTTGGTCATCCCCTCTACCAGGACCGCTCTCCAGATGATCTTGGGGGAATTTGGCCCGAAGGTGTGCAGTTGGCTGAGAAATTGGGCTTTGTGATTTCCTACATCTCAGGCCAGACGATCAAAGATATAGTGGTGACAGAATACGCCGAGCTTGCTTATGCCATTAAAAATTGTTTTCAGTGGGATCCAAAAGAAAGGCCTACAGCTAAGAGCCTTGTGAACGGAGAATTCTTTTCGGGTGCAAAACCAACAAGTCAAGGTGACGAAAACTCCCCTCTCGATTCTCTGATGTTAGAGCTTAGTCGTAATGAAAGCCTCTATTCCATCGCGAAAAGCACCGATGTGGAACCTAACGAAATGTTTGAGGGGCTGTTCTCAGGTGCGGATGTCACGTTCCCGAAACACAACGATCCTATTTGGTACATGAGAAATGACGAGAGTCAAACACCAGATGAGTCGAACTCGGTGCTGGAGCTCCAATTGCCGGACTTGACGCCACAGCAGGATTCAAGCCAAAAGGGATACTCTGCCTCAAAGGTTCGCTTTGATGAAATTCTCTTGCAAGCTGATACTTCATTTGGTAGTCACGAGATTCAATGTTGAAGTTCCTCACAAAAATCGATTTAATGCGTGTTTGCTTCGCGTGTGCGCCAAGTGGTACCCCACAAAAAGACCCCAACAAAAAGCGCGGAGTGGATACTGCGAGCACTAGTCAGACCAACGCCGAGATACAAGAGAAGCAGTCTTTATATGTGCATTGTAATCACATCAACCTTACATCCAGATTATCCACTAATCGTTCTTTCGAATCGCGATGAATATTTCAATAGACCAACACAGTTGGCAACGGAACGAAGCATTGGAAACCACAAGATCTTATCGCCCATTGATCTTGGCAGGGAAGAGCGAGGCACTTGGATAGGGGTTACTTCAAGTGGCAAATTAGCCGTGCTTTTAAATTACAGAGAAGAAAAAGGTGGAGTCAGTGAGGTGTCCAGGGGCGTATTGCCTATGGAGTATCTCAGCTCTGAAACTCTATCCGATGAAGAATGGTTGGAATCATTGATCGAAACGGAGCGGCTCGGCCTGATTGGTGGGTTTAGTTTGATATATGGCAAATTGCAATTAGATCCCGAAAGCCGCAAATTAAGTCACTTGAATATTATGAGCAATCGTGGCGACAAAGGAAAGATCCACGCTCAGAAAGCTTTGGATGACGACCTACATCGCAACATTTCTCGAAAACACACTTTTTCAGTTTCCAACTCTTTATACTATCACCCGTGGCAGAAATCCATAATTGGAATCGATCAACTCTCAGGGCTAGTAGAGGAATCTGTGAAAAAGCAATTTTCAATTACGGAACTCAAAAACCGTTGCTTTGATATTTTATCGTTAAACACATATAGCTCAGAAGTGTTGGAAAAAGGAACTGCTCGAGAGAAGTTGGAAGAGTTGCAAAAGTCGATCTTCATTCCTGCCATACACATGGTTACAGACGCCAATGAGAAAAGTGCGCTGACCGAGTACGGAACGAGAACGCAGACTGTCATAATACTAGATAAAAGCGGTAAGTTGTCCTACTACGAGAGAGATATGCACAGCGATATTGGTGAACAGCACTACACACTCCAATTGCAAAATTTCTTTAGTCGAAAATAAACTGGTGTGTGGATGTCGCGCTTCCCTATGCGACGGCGGTTCTTCGTAAGCGCAACAACGCAAAACCTTAATATAACACCCAATGATAAAAACCAATCCAGACCACCCATTGACATCGGAATACTTCATTGGATGTAAAGAGAAAAGTCTTCATGCTCCGCTCTTGGTTTTCATACCCGGAAACCCCGGTTTGATCGATTATTACACTACCTACTTACAGCTAATCCACGAGAGGTTCCCCCATTACGACGTGGTAGCCATCAGTCATGCAGGGTTCCAAACATCAGGCGAATTTGCCCGCGAAGGAAATACAAGCGACCAGAGGTTCTACGACCTTGACTACCAAATAAATCATAAATGCGAGATCTTGAAGAAGTATATCCTCAGCGGAAATACCAATCTTAGTTTCCTCAGTCATTCCGTCGGAGGGTACATTGTTCAAAGAGTAATCCAGGGCCTCTTGCAAGATGACGAAGTGAACCACATGGTCAAAATTGAGTTTTCTGGGCTTATCTGTCCAACCATTGTGGACATCGCCAAGTCGGACTCGGGGATGTTTTTTTCGAAGCTTTTTCGCTATTTGCCGGTTGTCTCTTTAGCAGTGGCTGTTATCTCTCTTCTACAGTTAGTTCTCCCAGATTCGTGGGCAAGGTACATCATTAAGTCGTGCGTGATCTCGCGGCCCGTCTCCAGTGATGAGAGACTGAAGGAATCATGGAACAATTCTGTTGACGCGACATTCAAAATATTTAAGTCGAAGCGCATTGTGCGGCAAGCACTCACTCTAGCACAGCAAGAGCTCCAAGTGATTCATCGCGACGACGAGATAAACGACTGGTATTTTTTAAAGCTCCCCAAATTGCATGGAGTAAGGCATTGGTGCTTTTTTGCGGCAAGTGACTACTGGGTGCATGACAACTCCAGAGACTATATTCTATCGCGGTACCATTCCGACAAAGATAATGGTGTTTTCTTCCAGATTGGTAACACGTCCAATGAGAGTTGCAGGTCTATTACGCATTCCTTCTGCATTGACCAAAGTGTTGAGTTTGCCCAAATAACATGCGAGGCTTTGGAGGGAGTAGTGGGTAATGAGGCCACTGTGGAATAGACCCATTTTTCATCCCTTTAAGGATCCATATACGTGGCTACGGAAACAAATATCTGCTCCTCGAGCCTTGCCCAGGCCCCCAATGCTCGTCTATGAAGAGCAGAATCGGTCGTCATGTGTCAAGTTAGAAGCGTTTAATGAATGCTGCAGGACTGGGGCGCACCTTGGTTGACTCGTAGTCATGTCTGTGTGCCGTACGTACAGATGACTACTTGACTCATGACTGCGAGTCAGGCTAGAAAAAAAAAAAAAGAGCTACTCCTGGGGTTCATATTTAAACTGCTCGATTCAGCAAAAAATTTCTCTTTTCTCACCACATCTTTCAGCCACAATTATGAGCGGGAGTCGAAATGAGTCTTTGGAGGACCCCAAGCACGGGGAGGCTTCCATAAGCTCAGAGGATCTTCAGGCGTGTCCGCAGGAGCTTGACAGAATCTACAGAAAGCTAGACTATAGAATTATCCCGGCATTGTGGGCTCTCTACTTCCTTACTTCTTTTGGCTCCAGTGTCTATGGTCTCACTTTGACCATGAATACTGCCCAGGGACACTCTTTGGGCCAAAGACTCGATCTTACTTCGAAAGATACCTCAACAGCATCCGCCCTCTACTTCGTCGGGTATATTATTTTTGATGTACCCATGAATTTGATCATGACAAGAGTCAGCCCTCAGTCTTGGTTGGCCCGCATTGTCATCAGCGTCGGTCTTGTTTATGCATGCTACATTGCCCTTGACTCGTCCGGGTCCTTAATTGCAGTCAGGTTCATCTCGGGAGTGGTGGGTGCAGGTACATGGCCAGGAATGTCGTACTACATTTCGTTGTGGTATCCCAATGACAGAATGACCCGTCGTGTCGGTTACTACTTTACTGCCGCTCAGTTATCTGCTGCCGCTGCTGGATTGGTGAGTGCTGGTTTTCAGAAAATGGACGGGCAGAGAGGTTATACAGGATGGCAGTGGATGTATTTGGTCTATGGATGTGTGACTATCTCTGTTGGTATTTCTTTGCTATGGTGGCTCCCTGACCGCCCAAACAGAGAGCATACGGAACCCAACAACAAATTTGTGGCCTTTTACCAAAGATTTTTCTCACCTCCATACCCATTGAATAAGGAAGAGAGAAAGATTCACAACATAGACCTTCAGGGCCGCAACTTGCAAGTGAAATGGACTTGGACTGATGTCATGGCCATCTTCCTCGATGTGAGGTTATGGCCGCTCATCATCATGTACTTCGGAGTTGTTGGTACCGGGTTCGGTTTGGCTGTGTTTGGATCGACCATTATCGCTACCAACAACCCTAACCTATCTTCCATCGAAGTGTCTTTGCTATACGCGCCGATTTGGCTCTTTGACTTGGCCGGGATCCTCCTCATAACGCCTTTTGCCGACCGCTTGAAGAGATACCGAGCCTTATTCTTCTCTGGTTCTTGTCTAATCATCCTGTGCGGGATGTTCGTCACTACCTTTTCCAAGGGCTCTTGGAGCAAGTACGGAGGCTTGTTGATTGCAGGCTTTGGGTTGGGCCCCACCGTTCCAATCTGCATGTCTTGGTCTGCAGAGATATTTGGCCCCGAGTACGGAGAGAGCGGAGTGGCGGTGAGCTCGGCCTTGGTCTCTGGCCTTGGCAATTTGGGCTCGGTCACTGCCACATATGCCCTTTACCGTGGTTGGCCTGAAGACGTGGCCAGATTGTACAGAGACTCAAACATGGTTTTGGTAGCCATGTTGGGCTTCAGTATCATTGCGTCTGGAGTATGCCATATTTTGAGAAATCGAGTGGGCAGGTTGTTTAAGATTTAAATACCAGCGTTGGATCCTTTCGCTGGTATAAAGCACCCTCGTTGCATTAGTGCCCCTCATGATTGGGTACATCTGCTCGCGTATCATTTCTATATTTCGCCTACTGTACATAGTCGGCCTTCAATAATATAATCGGTCACATATTTAAAATGAGTGGAGGTCAAGCAGTAGAGATTTTTGGAGAGTGGAAAGATGGCCCTTCTGTCCAAACATTGCCCTCGGTGTGTCCGATGTGAGACAGATCCTCATGTACGAGCTCCCCAGCCATCGCATCCAAAAAAGAAAAAAAAAAACCACCCCGCGTCAACCTCATCTCTTGATCTTTGACACCGCTTTTTTCACTGCTCATCCGAAAGGTCCATCATAAGCCGAATCAATTCCCATTCATCATGTCTGCAACCGACAAGAAAACTTTGCCGTTCAGCGAGCAGCACTACTTCTCCTCGTATGACCATTTCGGAATCCACGAGGAGATGCTCAAAGACACTAGCAGAACATTGTCGTACCGCCATGCCATGTACAAGAATAAGCACTTGTTCAAAGACAAAGTCGTCCTAGACGTTGGATGCGGGACGGGTATTTTGTCCATGTTTGCTGCCAAGGCAGGAGCCAAACACGTCTACTCGGTGGACATGTCGAACATCATTGATAAGGCTAAGGAGATTGTCTCTCTCAATGGGTTTCAAGACAAGATCACATTGATTCAGGGAAAGTTGGAAGATATCCAGTTGCCCGTGGATACGGTAGATATCATTGTTTCTGAGTGGATGGGATACTTTTTATTATACGAGTCCATGTTGGATACTGTCTTGTATGCCAGAGACAAGTATTTGGTGCCCGGTGGTATGATTTTACCTGACAAATGCTCCATGACAATCGCAGGCATTGAGGATGGACAGTACAAAAATGACAAAATACATTACTGGGAAGATGTATACGGGTTTGATTACACCCCATTCATCGAAGTTGCCATGAGCGAGCCATTGGTTGACACAGTTGAAAACAACAGCTTGATCACCACGCCTTGCAAGTTTTTTGAGTTTGATATCAACACCTGCAAGAAAGAAGACTTGGAGTTCAGTCGCAGCTTCTCTTTAAAAGCCATCGACGCCGACTTTTGCCACGCCTACATTGTCTGGTTTGACTGTGACTTCCCGGGCGACGAAAAGGTTACCTTGCCTACTGGCCCAATGAATAAATATACCCACTGGAAGCAAACTGTGTTCTATATGGATCAAGTGCTCGATTTGAAGAAGGGTGATACCATCAACGGCACTATTGCCTCCCGACCAAACTTTAAAAACCCAAGAGAATTGGATATTGAGCTTCAATGGCTGGTTGAAACCACGGGCAAAGATGCCTCTAGGGAACTCAAGGGCAAATATAACTACTTCATGAGGTAGAGAGCATAGGGCATGATGCAAGTGTATAGTATAATAGCTAGAGCCAAATGAACTTAGAAATTGAAAGTGTATTACGTGGCCAAAGAAAAAATTTGGAACACAAAGGTACATTCGAAGAGTGTGTTAAATTTCGCGTGTAAGCCTGGTCGAATTCCCGTAGAATTATGCTCAATAGATCGAAAAGTGGAAACCACCAAAACTCAATTTTTCTACCAAAAATCGGACGCTTCTAGCAGCGCCATCAAAATTTCTGTGTTTTTCTACTAAGATGCAAGCTATACCGGCCTTTGAATAATTCCCCAATGGATCTCTCTTTTGCTTGAGAATTCGTATCGTAGTGCATGTTGCTCAAAGACTATTAGAGATCGCGGCTGAATAGGTTTGCTGCCAATGAGCAGAAGTATAAGCCACCGTATTTCTCCCTTAAAATACATCCAAACCTTTACAAATTTCTCAAGGAACATCTCGGGCAATTTTGTTTTCGAGAGTGTGGCCACAAACTTACGAAATCACTACCGGCTTTACACCATGAAGAGCGAGCAAGAATGGAAGGCAATTTTGTCACCGGCGCAATTCAAAGTGTTGAGGCAACTGGGAACAGAGGCTCCTTTTAGCGGAGAATACGTCAAAACTCCCGCAGGGAAGGGTGAATACCTATGTGTTGGCTGCGGGCAGCCTTTGTATAAAGCCAACACCAAGTTTCCTGCCCATTGCGGATGGCCAGCCTTCTACGAGGCTATCCCAGGATCCATCAAAACCATAGAGGACAATTCCTTTGGAATGGCGCGTACAGAAATGCGTTGCTCAAAATGCGACGGCCACTTGGGCCACATCTTCAAGGGCGAAGGCTACAACACTCCTACGGATGAGAGACACTGCGTGAACAGCATCTGTTTGAAGTTGAAGGAGAACTGATTGATTGCAAATGTGGTTGATTATGGCCTTGAATTGATCATTTTGCAAACTTATTTGAACTATTAGAACAAGTAGGGTACAAACTTGGCTCTTCTTAACTTCTTGTATTCGTCGCCAAACGTAGTCATGTATCTTTTGTCCTTCTTGAGAGCCCAGACATACATCTGGGCACTACTGATCGCAAGGAAGATCCAAGCACTCCAGTTGCCTACCAAAATTGCAAAGGAAAACCAAGCCAAGGACTCGAAGAAGTAGTTGGGACACACGACCAAGTCAAACCCATAGCCGTAAGGAATAGCATAGGCTTTAGAGTCTCCGGATCTTATGTTGGACAATTTCTGGTGAGTAATGTAATTGGAAACCTCTGCGAAAAGCCACACCAGCACAAGACCATAGTTAACATATGAAGGGAGGCTGTTGACATGGAAGAGAAACCTCTTAGTTGCACCGGCATTGCGCAAGCTAGCTTGGCTATAAGAGTACACGAAAAACGACAAGTTAGCGCCCGACAAAATCCAGTAGTGACTGGAGTTTTTGAACAAATTGAAGAAGGGCATTGTGGAGTTGGAGAATCTGTGCACATACAAGGTCTCGTATTCACGCTTGGCGAAATGAAGCAAGCACAAGTAAAACGCTAATCTTTGGGTGTCTGAATGCGCTACCTGAAACACATAAGACGTGGTGAAGTAAACAAGCGAATGGATGATCAATGGGCCCAAGTACTCCAAGATGAAGACGGTTTTCCAGGCAATTTGCTTTCCGAGATCTTTGGCGTAAATGACAACATCTCCCAGTAATTCTTGGGCATCGAAGTACTCGTTCAAAGTTCTCTGGGAGTCCACAGGAATGTATTTGCCGGATTTGTCCAATACCGAGAGTCTGACCTGATTAACTGGCAACTTGCTCTTGGCAGCTACCTTAGATTGTATTCTATCAACAGCAAAAGAAACCAACTCCTCCGTAAAGCCCTTGATGGAAGGCGACCTTGCTTTGACTGTGACTGTCGACATGTTCGACGGATTTCGTGGATTCAAACTGAGGGCAACGACGGCTTGGTCCAGGTCTTTAAAACCCTAGCGTGCGCTTATCATTATAAGGGTGCGCGGGATCCGTTGCCCGTTATAGCAAACCTACGCATGGTGTGGACATGTGGGATCATTTGACCCCAAATCTGATAAGCGAGAAACCTCGTTCAACTTAAATGCGTTTCTTCTCTTTCTGTCCGTGATTATACCAGATAATTTCTGATTTACCCGAAACTCTCAATGCCTCTACAGCCGGTAACACGGCCCCTTAACATACACGCCTCGCCCTGTGAGCTCGGCATATAATGCTAAAGCATCCCTACCGACACTTTAAGCTGTTTGAGATCCGTCGGATCACGAAAATCCCATTATTTTTTGCACATCTATAGTTTGGAACGTGCGCTTGTTACATACAAAGTCTTCTTTCGGTCAAGTGTTTGCTTTCCTGCATCGGGGTGTGGAAGCACTGACAATGTTCTTCTACAAGTGCCTCTCAGCTTCAACACTACCGCTCTTCCGTAGACCGAGTGCCTTTACGTCAATCAGGGTGACCGTCCCGAAATCTCGTCGCTTGGTGCACCTGTGCTATGCTTTACTACTGTACTATTCCACACTGGCGAATTTTTGCCACGCATTTATTACTAGCTATTGCTCACCGCACTTTTTCACGGCGCACCTCATAAACATCGACCATACTCTGGTTAAATTTCGGCGGCGATTCTGCAGCCCTAGTGCAGCAAGAAAGGTTCACTCGTAATTAAGTATCGCTGGGTGCCTTGCATCTTGATCTACAATTATTTATGTGGCGACAGCGGGTGCCCTGTTCGGGGCTGCGATCGGGGATGTGAGGCAGCCCCATGACCTGCGACTCTGAGTGGCAACTATCGTGCATGTAGTGCGAGAGTAGCTTCCATACTTATCCATGGTGATCGACAGTGCGCGACTCTACCACGGAGATTTTGTAAGGCCCAAATTACTCACCTTTCTTCACCTCAAACTACTACTTAAAACTACAATCACAATGTCAGACTGGGACTCGGTTACTATGATCGGCAGCAAGGCCCGCGTTGGCGGCAGCGGCCCAAGAGAGAAAGTTGCCCGCACTCAAGCGGAAGTCAACGCCGCCAGAAGAACTGGAGCTGTTCTCAATACCGAGAAGAAGTACGGCTCGACGAACGTCAAGAACAACCCTGAAGGCCAAAGATTGGCCAAGTTGGACGACACAAACGACATTGTTGCTGTCAAGAAGCTTGATGTCTCTGTCGGTAAGGCAATTTCTCAGGCTAGACAGGAAAAGAAGTTGACCCAAAAGGAGTTGGCCACTAAAGTCAATGAGAAGCCCCAAGTTATCAATGACTACGAGGCGGGTAGAGCTGTTCCAAATCAGCAAGTGTTGGGTAAGTTGGAGAGAGCTGTTGGTGTTAAGTTGAGAGGTAAGAACATCGGCGAGCCATTATTCCCCAAAAAGAGTTGAGCGGTGCTGTACAAACTTAAAGATTTACGAACTAATCATAACGACTGTTTTGGATGGCTCTATTGGTAGTAGCTTGCAAAGAATTTAGCCTAATCAAAATCACCACCACACATTCTTGTAGTGATATACGGAAGACCCCTGTCGCTTAATTTTTTACCCTGGCATATTTCAGCTTCACGCAAATTGGCCAGAATTCCTGAGCTTTGGAGGGATTTCTTTCTTAGCAAGTTCCATTCAAGTAAAAACTTAGAATTTGAAGATGGCGGTCAGGATGCGAGGTGGGTCTTGAGGTATGATCCATTTAAAATGACTAAACTCACACTTCTAACAACAGCTTTGTTGTTGCAGTGCTTGCTTTCTGTTAAGCTCGATTCTTTTGGCTTGAGTACCCCGCTTGGCCCCCGCCTCCTCTGCCGGCAATGCTCGTGCAATGGCGTCAAAAACCTCTAATACTCCCTCGCCTGATTTGGCAGAGCATTCTTTGTGAATAATCTTGAATTCCCTATCAACTTCATTCAACTCGCCGATATAGTCCTGAATTTCAGACTCATCCACGTCTCTCTGTTCAGAAAGGTCGGCTTTGTTCCCAACTAAAGCAACAACAATTCCCTCAGGCGCCTGCTTCTTTAACTCCTTGATCCAATCTTGTGCTTTTTTGAACGATGAACTGGATGTGATATCATACACACATAAAGCGGCATTAGCGTTTCTATAGTACATGGGAGCCAAACTCTTATACCGCTCTTGGCCGGCAGTATCCCATATTTCGAATTTAATGGTAGTATTAATCTCTGGCAATGTGATTGTTTGAGTTAGGAAAGCTGCTCCGATAGTCGACTCTCTTAAATCATCGAATGTGTTTTTGACAAACCGGTGCACTATGGACGATTTCCCAACCGCAGACTCGCCAAGCAATACCAACTTGAACGAGGCGAACCTGCTCTCTGGACGACTGTCTGTCATTGTACAAAGACTATGCGTTTGTTGAAGGAAAGATAGCGGGTGTTGGGGCAAATCTCAATATAATATGGAGTACTCAGATGCAGGACGAGGTGAATACTATGAATGGAGGTGCCTTGCCAATTAAGGTAGCAGAAGTGATTCAATAGAACTGGCGTGAAGCTTGCGTAGCATCATGAGCATTGGTATCAAGGGTCTTATCGCGGTATTGGCACGACCTGCTAATTTTAGATGTGTGCGGTTTCAGATTCGATCAGTGTGAGCTCAGCAATGCCCATAGTTACACGTTAATGACCATAGCACGGAAGGACTAACCACTGCGATTGCATGAACATACCTACCTTCATTCTGCTTCAATAAGGTATCAATGAATGGGCCGTCAGCTCATTTCTGCACGTAGAACTTGTTTTAAATATCTCTGTTAGCTATTTACAGGCATTCTTATGAAGTTTAGTTCTCAATCTTGGCCAAGATTTCTCTGTCAGTGTACAAATAGTACTCTTCTTCACCGACTTTAACAGGAGAACCGCCAAAGTTAGGCAACAAGACATTGTCACCGACCTGAACAGACAATGGAATCAACTTACCGGTATTGGCGTCGGTAGCACCGGGGCCAGCAGCAACGATTGTACCCTGGTTCAACTTCTCCTGGTTCTTCTCTGGGATGTAGATACCGCTGGAGGTTTGAGTAGCCGGCTTGAGTCTTTGAACCAAGACTCTGTCAAACAAAGGCTTCAAGTTGTTGACGTTTTTCAAAAATGACTAGAGTTAGTAAGGACTTTCTAATAGCATTAACCGAGAGACGTACCATTATTGGTGTGGCGTAGGTGAGGCAAATGCTTACTCGTGGGGTTATATACCAGTAAAAAATTTGCGACCAGCTCGCACCAAATACCCGTGCACCAGATCTAACAGCTTCCAGACATTTCCATGCCTCACTTCTCGCTTAGAACTTGCTGCAAGATGAATTGTTCTATCGGCAAGGACGGCGAAACCCTCCGTGGGCCTCATTATTGTTTATCACTATTTTCTGCTAAAGCCTCAATTTCTAGCTTAAGTACCTATCTAAAGGTTCGCCAAGAATATTCTCGATCACCTTGACCAAATCCTTTCTGACCTCCATCTCAACCTCTTCGTCGTCGTCCTCCAACAATTCGGCAATGTACGGGATAAACGTAGGCAAATACGAAAGCCATTGCTCACCCATCTTTTGGAAAACGGCCTTTAAGACACGTATGGTCCAGATCTTGGTGTTGGCAGTGTTTTCGAACTCGTTGGAGATGTGTCTAATCAACGAGTGCACCAATTTCTCATTGTACTCATCGGAAGAAACATTGACGATGAAAAAGGTGATGGCCTTGACCAAGTTTTTACCCAAGGAATCTTCGATGTTCGATAATTGGCCAACTAAAGGCTCGAGCATAGAATCGAATCTGGATTGATGAGACCAATAGTCATCTTGGTCATATTTGAAGGAGGAAGCCAAGGAGTGCAACAACAATCTTCTCAAGTTGGTATTGTGGGATTTTCTGCTCCTGAAGTCGTTTAGCATCTGCACGGAAGAGTCGAGTAAGTAAGAGAAGTACGACGTTATGATGCCCTTCAAGTTGTCTTGCAACTTATTGAAAAACTTGAAAAACGAGATCAATCTGTCTTCAGTGGGCGTAGCGGAGTTCCCCTCTCCATTGACTGCCCATCTCACCAATCCTGCGAACAACGGGCGGAAGTTCTTATCATTTAACTTCATGACGTAGACCAAACCGCATTGGTGAATCGAGCTCTCTATGCTGTGGATCGTGTTATCATTGAACTTGTCTTCTCCATAGTCTGTTCTGAACTCGAAGGACTTTATCAACCATTTCATGAACAAAGACGACTGGCTTGTGACGGACTTCTTGTCACTCTTCTCGATGACGTTTCTCATTGCGGCCAAGTACAATCCCAAATTGGTGGCGCTGTCCAACTTGAAGATTTCGTCGCTGATTGCCAAATTGCTCATTGTCTGTAACACCAGGCTTTTGTCAATGTGGTCCACCACTAAGCCGAGGACGCCAGCCCGGACTGTGGTGTTCACATAGTCACTTAACAAAATGGTCTGGATTATTTGCTTCAAACTGGAAACAACGAATGCTGGCAATCTCTTCACCAAGCACGAGATAAGGGCCAAGACAGAACCTTGCAAAAGCATCTTGGACTCCTCTGCTTCTTGGTCTTCGTCATCCTCACCGTCAGATTCCTCCTTTTCGCTGTCAACTTTGTCAGAAGAGACAACTGTGGTGTTCCAAACTTTCAATGCAGGTGGTAAGATCTTGGGGAAGAACCCAATGCATTTGACACCCAAGCAATTGATGATACTGGTGATTGCATTTAGCGAAGATATGAGAATCTCAACATGTGGACTCAACAAGCCGCTTTCTGAAGTAATGACCTTCAAAGAACCGACCAAAAACTTTGCGTTAGTCGAGTTGGCAAATTCGGGGAAAATTGAG
Source organism: Metschnikowia sp. UFMG-CM-y6306 (assembly GCA_009756535.1). Classification (NCBI taxonomy): domain Eukaryota; kingdom Fungi; phylum Ascomycota; class Pichiomycetes; order Serinales; family Metschnikowiaceae; genus Metschnikowia; species Metschnikowia sp. UFMG-CM-y6306. Next base: position 10,508 of record WFIW01000056.1, on the reverse strand, counting down.
CCAAATTTGTTAACAATGATAGCAAATGCATCCAAGTAAGATTGCACCAACTCCACATTGTCATATTTGCCGACTCCTTCCACAAGCGCGGGCAAGAAGTCGTGGGAAACAACATCAATGACGTTTTCTTCCAAGGTATTCTGGGTGATTTCCGTTTCGAACCTCTGACCAGCTAAAATGGCAAAGTTCCTTGCCACCTTGATGGACATTTCACCTTCAGCATTGACTAAAGAGTTCTTGATGGATGAAATGAAGTGGCTCAATGGCAAAAGATTAAGCAAGCTCTTCAAACATGCGTACAACTCGGAGATGATGTCCTTGGTCAGAGAGTTGTACAAATTAGTGAAAGTCTCCAAAGAGAGAAGAACACAAGAAGATAATTTGTTAAACAAACTCAACACTTCATCCTTTTCAGCTTGGTCCCGGTCAGTGTCGAATAACACCAAGTAAATTCTCATCTTCATCGAAGATGCATCATTGGAAAGATTAGTTGTTCTGTCATCACTGAGGGAAGAATTGATGAAGCTCAAGAGGTTAAACTTCAACAACAACAACTCCTTGGTTGTCATGTTGACGATACTAGATCCGTAGATGGATCTCGCGTACAACTGCTCATATTCGCTTGAATCCTCCTCAATAGCAGCAACAGGAATATTGTCCCACAACTCATAAAAACGGACAAGTGAGTGCATACACTCGGAGATATTGAAAGTCGCTAACAAAGAAGAAACAAACTCTAACAACGAGTCACAATCTTGAGCCTTGTGCCTGCAAAGATTAAGTGAATATTGCTGGCCAATCAAGAATAAAATCAAGTGCAAAGAATTCTCACATCCCAAAGTCTTAATCAAAGACGTGAACAAGTTGACACGGCGATGTCTTGGAATATAATGGAACGCAGTAATGAAGCTTGTGAGCAAGAACTCAATCTCATTACGAGATTGGTTTGAGGAGGAAGTAATAGCAGGAATGACCTTGGAAATAGTTTGCTGCAAAGCGGAGTTGGAGAATTCGTCGTCTTGTCTGATGGTATGCGCACCCATAAATGTGAAGATTGGCATAACAGAGTGCAAAATAATTTCAGGCGACAAGGAGGCCAATTCAGCTATTACCAACAACAAGCGGTTCTGCACTTGGGGGGACTGGGACATTCTGATCGAGTTCACAATCAAGTCTGCACGGATGGTATTAGAGTCATTTTGATGATCGAGACTCTTGTAGTTTTTCTTCATCCCAATAATTGTGTGCAACATGCACGACGCCAAAGTCTCTTGTGCATACAAAACAGGCATCTTGCCATCGTTGCACAAGTAATCCAAATCAGTGAGGATTTTGAAAAGCTCCTTCAATAAATCGGAGTTCTTGATTTCAATCAAGGCGTTCTTTATCTGGTACTCTAAAATGTCAAGAATAGCAGAGAGCTTTTTGAGATGCTGGTTGGCCATCAAACTGATATCATCTCTGGCCATGGATTTCTGGGTGTTTGACAGCGACGACCTTCTTCTTCTCTTGGCGACTTTCTGCTGGTCAGGAACTTTGGTGACTAAGTTGACGGAATTGAGTAATGCGATGACCGATTCACTAGAGAAGCTCAAGCTCTGCAACGTCTCCAAAGGATCGAAGTGGAGCAAGTGGTCGTCGTCCAAAGCCAAGTTTATCAACTCGTTGCAAATCCTCAACTTGTCGTCGTTTTTAGCCAAACCAGGAAATATCACGGTAAGTCGCTTGTTGATGATTCTTTGCAAACTGGGGCTGCTTGAGGCCAAGTTCTGGAGCAACCAGTTCATCTCGTTCTCCCTGATACTGGGCCCTCCTCCAATCAAATTTATCACTGAGGTTTCAATGTTGTCTGTGCCAATACCCTCCAAGGCGGCGGCGCTCTGGAATTGGTCAATATGAGAGAAAAAATGGTCGATGTCGGAAACAAACATGAACTTTTCATCGAAATTGAGGGAACCCTTGGGCCCGGAAGCCGACGCTGCACGCAAATTCCTTGTGGACAAGATGCTCCATATCCTTGCCTTGAGACAAATCAGATATTGAGCAACTGACCACTGGGTTAAATAAAATGTTTTGACCAACAATGGGCCGAAATTCTTTGAGCCGTTGTCAGACTTGAAGATGATATCGAATAAGAACCGGTCAAATCTGGAGGCATCGACGGTGAGGTCTTTCATGGACGATTCGTTAGCATCAATGACCTCATACAACTTGATGGCATCTTCAAAAGACATAATTGATCTTTTAGAGGCTTCGACAAAACCATAAATCTGTTCCTCCAAGAACAAACGAATTTTTCCAAGCTTAGATTTGGATTTCTTAGATGCCGAGACAGAGCTGCTTGTACTAGCCATTGACCTTTGCTCTTGGGTCTGTTTGTCCTTGCGATTTATAAGTTTGACCAAAAAAATGAAGTAGTTTCTGATGTTGGCATTGGAATCAGACAACCCGATAAAAAGAACCGGCAACATGAGGTAGAATGCCGTGTAGATGGATTTCTTAGCCTCCTTGTCATCTTGAGCAGTGCGTTCGGCACCAATGATGAGCTGAATAACCTTCAAGGCTATAAACCTTCCACTCAAGGGAGCGGATTGGGTCAATGCCAATCTCAACAAGAACGATACTTGCACTTCCGTGTTCCTGCCTAGGACCTCTCTTAAGAAAGCCAGTGTGATCTTGGACTGCAATTTTACGTTTTGTCCACTCAAAGAGCTGATTAAAATTTCTGCCAAGCGGTGGAATTCTGTGTCAGCAGCCAAATGCAAGAAGGATGCAGTTTCGGACTTGTGAGTTGCGAAGGTTCGAGCGGCTTCCTCCACAATAACATCTTCCGATGCATCGTTTAACTCAGCAATTACGTCATTGCTTTCTGTTTGCTCCGACAATGACTCTGATAAGTTTTCAGCCTCTATATCACCACCTAGAGATTTGGAGAAATACATCTCCAAGTCACCCAAGGTTTTTCCTTCATTGTCCAAAATAGTGAGAATAGCACTGCGATCAATCTGGATGAGTTTTTGCATTGTATGGAAGATAGAAGATTTGGCACCTGTGTGATCTTGCGAGCCTATCTTCCCGATATAATCAAGCAATTTCTTGAATATGTTTTGAGTCAAAAAGACAACATTCCTGGAGGTGGCGAAATCAATTATTTCCAAAAGCTCAATCACTGAGGGGTCCAACTTGGGTAGGTCACTTCCGTCCATGTTCTCCTGGAAGTAAAAATAAAGAAGCTTGTCTACATTGTAACCTTCTGAGCTCAAGGCCTTCAATATATCCTTATTCTGCAAGAAAAGAGACAAGTCCACTTGGCAGAGAATACCTCTCCCGGTGTCTTTGAGCCCGGTAATCTCATCCTCATTGTAGAAGTTGAATAGCTGTCCTAAGATGATGAAAGTCTGTCTCTTTAAGGGCTCAGAGAATGCGATTTCTCCAACCACTATTTCAGAAGTCAAACCGAAGATGACTCCATTGGTGATGGGAATCAACGAGCTCATAATGGAGATGATGGAATAGATGGTTAGGCGTACATCGTACTTCAAAGTTGAAGAGTACTTAAAATCATGCTCCTTCAAAAATTCGTGGCACACTTGCAAGATAACGGGAATGTAGTCGCTGTTCAATTTTTGCAAATCACGCGAGTGGGATGCTAAAGTCTGCGCAGTATTGGACAAGTAGAAGATCAATTGTTCCTTGTACACAGTCTGGTTCCTCAATGATTCCATGACAAATTGAGAATACAACTTGAAAAACTCACTATCACTGTGGAAAATCTTCAAGAGAGACAGTTGTGGGGGTGGCTTCATGGCCTCCTTGTATCCGAGAAGTCCATCAAAAATCCCCGGCCATGAGCTCTTGGGAATGACGTTCATGAACCGAAGAAAGATGTTCTGGTTGTGGTATGGCAAAGCGGCGAGAAGAAGTAATTCAGGCAGGTGGATGTTGTAGTGGTAGCGTCTGACCAACCACTCCAAGGCCTTCAAAGCGGGGCTTAGGCCAAGGTAGGGCGATACGAGATTGACAAACGCGTCCAAATTTTTCTCTGTCAACGACACGATATCCTTTGAAGCGACATTTCTGTCGAAGGAGACGGACGTCTCAGAGAAAAGCGTTGGGTAGAACTTGGAAAAGCGAGAGTCAATTGAAATCAACTCGTCCAAGCCCTCGCATGCAATCAGGTAGATGTACTCGAAGTCCTGGGCGGCAGCGACCTTGGATTCAAAAATCAAGGAGCGCAGGTGGATCCGGGATCGGGACTTTCTGTCGAGTGCCACGGAGGCATTTTTTTCCCCGATGGCCTTGAGCTGTTGCGATAAGCTACTCATGACGGACTGTTCAGCTAAAAAAATTTGGCCCGATAGAGGAGAGGTGATGAGGTCTGCGCACCCGGTCACGTGAGGCACCGCTCTCGCAGCCCGAGGCAGCAGCGAAGTCCCGGCGAGGGCTTGCCTCTAGGTTTGGGCGCTCGAAAACACTGGCTGATTATGGCATGTTATTGACATCGTTCCACACAACCGAGCATTGGAACCATTGTTTCGTTAACAAAACGTGGGATGCAGCCGCAGAGCCTCATCCACATTGATGATGCCTTTCCTCAAAGCCTTAAACTAGATTGTCACGCTGGTTTTTCGCAGAGAAAGCAACAGCCTAGGAAAGTTCAAGAAGAGCATCTATCTAGCAGCTATTTGGACCGCATTAAGAATCATGAACAATGCATTGATCTGTGTCACGGGAGTCCGTGCTCGCGGATGGTAGCACAGGTTTACTAATACTGCTACCGTGGCAATGCATGCTGTATGCCGAACCCAGTTTCCTCGCAATAAATTTGGAAAATGATGACTGGAAAAGATAAGTTCTTGGATAGTGGACCGGAACAGGTTAGGGCTAGGTAGAACGCAGGAAGCTCAGCCTCGAAAGTCTCAGCAGAAGCTTCGCAAGCGTGCGACAATTTTCTTGGCCGCTCCGCATTGGGAAAGCCGACCGCGTGTTGGTTTGAGGGCGGGGGGCCATTGGTTATGAAATATATAAGCGTCAACTCACGTGAATACCGACACACCTTAATCAAGCCTTCCCCACGTTCAGGTCAGCCGTTTTCCCCATATGCGTCACGCCCAGCTCCATTAACTACGTCAGAGGTTCTTGGGTGCATGGCGATGCGCAGCTTTGCTGGCTGCCCCAGGCGCCTTTTTTGGTCCAGGCGTGCCTCGTGCTCGCTCAAATTAACCCATTTCTGTGCAAGCGCGCCGCGCCATTGCCCTGTGAACCGGAGAAATTATCCTAGCAAAGCGCTTTAACGGAATTCTAACTCTTGAAGGCGTGATAAGCAAGCACTTGATTGTCGGGTAGACTTTGCCTAAGACAGGGGGCTGGCAAAAATAGGCTTCCTTAAAAATGGTTGCTCCATTGTGAATGTAATCATGCTGCATGCTACTGCTACTACTAAAATAAGCGATGCGATTACTTCTTTCCAGACGTGTGATGAGAACTTGGTCAAACTGAAGGAAAAAAACGCCGTGGTGCTCGCTCGCCTCTCATCAGGTGCAGGTCGAATTCCTTGTTGTTGTTTGAAAAGGCGTTTTCTGCAGGGGCTTGTCTGCATCTCGGCGAAAATGTCTGCAAACAAAAATGCTCGCCAATTTTACCTCGCCCCACCATCTCGACGTGCAGGTGATCGCAGCCAGTTTGCCTCCGAGAAGCTTGGGATGCAGCCTGGAAGGAGACGTGCATATTCATCGTGTAGCCTCGGACCGTCCTGACTGTCTAAATCTTGATTCAATACCTAAGAGCAGAGCTTCGTTCCTTGAATCTCCGTTACATCGTTTTTCGTTGGGGTCCGCATGCCGCGATCCGTACTAATAATGCGATGCGGCAAAAACCGTCTCGCTTGTGCTAGTGGTACGGTCATGTAAAGAGAAGCGTTAAAAACTCTCGGTTTAACTTGACGGCGTTTGATATCATACCTTGAGAGTGTGGGGTTAACACATGGTTTGGTAAGCGTGCGTCATAATCCAATTGCCTCTCTACACTCTTCAGCACGCAGTATGCGACCTGCACATAAGTGCACCTTCCGCACCTTTTCCTTTATCTGTGCATAATCCACTGCCCCAACTGATACCAGTTGCATATAAATCTCTTACTCCCCCGAGTTACTCCCATGCGTATACTTATTCGCTCGAATTTCCAACAGCTCGACATTGCACGGACGATTGACCTATAGCATCGGATTCCTAACTCCTGTCTTTCCAGCATTTTTGCTATTTTTGCTTGTGCCCAGTCCGTTTCAGCCGCTTAGTAATTACCTACCATGCCTGATATAAATCCTACTTCTTCTAGGCCCTCCATATACAGAAGTAATTCTGCTTATATAGACTTTGAGATCACAAACTCCAAGATCATTAACGTCGATGAAAAGGGCCACATTGTCTCCGAGAACAACTCAATACTATCTTTTGACGAAAGTGAATTGAAAAAAGGCTTAAAAAACAGACACATTCAATTGATTGCCTTGGGTGGCGCCATAGGCACTGGGCTTTTCGTCGGCTCCGGTGTGGCTCTTGGTACATGCGGGCCTGCTGCATTATTTTTGTCATACATCATTTTGTCAGTAGTTGTTTGGTTTGTCATGAATATGATGGCTGAAATGGCCACGTTTTTGCCTGTTCCAGGTGCTGGTGCTCAACAGTTTATCACCGATTTTACCGACCCCTCGTTTGGGTTTGCTATAGGTTACAACTACTGGTACGGCTTCTCATTTTTGGTGGCTGCAGAGGTGGTTGCTGCGGCAATTGTCATACAATACTGGACGGAAAAGGTTCACATTGCCGTTTGGATCTCCATTATTCTTGTTGCCATTTTAGTTCTTAATTTGTGTCCCGTGAAAGCCTATGGCGAGGCGGAATTTTACTTCGCCGGTATCAAGTTGCTTGCCATAACTGGCTTGATTATTCTAGGGATTGTTTTATTTTTTGGCGGTGGCCCTAATCACGATCGTTTAGGGTTCAGATATTGGAAGCACGGCCACGCTTTTGCAGAGCATTTGACGTCGGGCTCGACGGGCCGTTTTTTGGCTGTTTGGACTGCTATCATCAGGGCGGGATACTCTTTCATCATGAGCCCGGAATTGATTGTCGCCTGTTCTGGAGAATGTACGAACCCTCGTCGAGCCTTGCCCAAGTGCGCCAACCAGTTTGTTTACAGGTTGGCATTCTTCTACATTTTGGGTTCGTTGGTGATTGGTATTGTTGCTGACTCGACATCTAGCCGGTTACTGGCAGGGTCGGATGCGTCTGCTTCGCCCTTCGTTTTGGGAATTCAAAACGCAGGTATTCCCGTTTTGAACCACATTATAAATGCAGTGGTGTTGACCTCCGCTGCCTCCGCAGGCAATTCGTTCTTCTACGCTGGAACAAGAACTTTATACTCCTTGGCCAAAAAAGGTTTGGCTCCAAAGCCCTTCACATACGTCAACAGATTTGGCATTCCATACTACTGTGTTACCGTTGTCTTCATAGTTGGATGCTTGTCTTACCTAAACGTCTCATCTTCCTCGACCCAAGTTTTCACTTGGTTTTCCAATCTTACTACCGTCTCCGGATTCATTTCCTGGGTCTTTGTTGCCTTTGCCTACACCAGATGGAGGAAGGGAATCGTTGCGCAAAATCTCGAAGACCGGATCACATATAGAACGCCATTGCAGCCATATGGAGCATATTTTGTTATGTTTTTCATCAGTTTGCTTACACTTACTAATGGCTATGGTGTGTTCTTTGACTTCAAGGCCGCTGACTTTGTTGCTGCATACATTACACTTCCAATTGTCTTTTTCCTCTACGTTGGTCACAGGGCATACTCTTACTTCTACCTTGGGAGAAAGAGATGGTTGACCCCTCCTGAGGAGTTTGACTTCTCGAAATTGGAATTGGTTGAAGCCGAACACAGTCAATTCACAGAGAGAGTGCCAACGAACAGGTGGGAAAAAATTTGGTTCAAGATTGCTTAGCAGTGCTAGTATTCAATTCATATTGGAAGAGAGACGCGCAACTCAAGAGCCATGTTTGACGAGCTGAACGCTCAGGTCCACATAATCTGGAACAGTTATATTATAGTTTTCTAATGATGTTGCTAGGGTGTGTAACCCTGTTCGTCATCTGTACCAAGTGTATATACCTTTGCTAGGATCTTGCCGAAATGACCTTTTCATATTCGATGCCCTTCAAACCTAAGCGTGCATCACTCACTTAAATAATTCCCGGTGCTCCCATACCTGCCGCAGAGAGCTCGTAAGTGAAGTTGCGTTTAACAAAGTTCATCCTACGCACAAGCGCCTAGTGAGAGTGCCTTAGACAATGCCTCTCCACATACCTCCTGTTTGAACCGTTGTAACGACGACCGCACATCCATACAGCGGGCTGTGTTTGTTAAGGCACCCTCCTATATAAAAGGAAGGGACTGCCGCCCCATCTTAGAATAGTAATCAAGATTTCATTGAGACTTACTAATATGCTCACAAATACCAGTGTCGCAAGAGATACTAGTCGTGTAAGCTCGAACGATCAACCAATCGATTTTGCTCAACCCAGTATAGCGGCTCTCAAATACTTGAGAGGTTCTGTAACAATACTCCTGAGAATGGATGATTTACGGTAAACCGGATAAATAGTTCAACCCACTGTCAGGTTCTTGTAAGGCGTAAGGAGTTCAGAGAGATGTATTCGTTGATGATCCGTGAAACAAAGGGGAATCATCCGAGTTATATTAAGCTGTCGGCCACGACTGCGCCACTGTATTCGGGCGATAGTGCCTTAACCGGGCTAGTTGTGCCGAGTGGTCGACCCGATAAGCCTCATCGAGATAAGCGCTTATCGGTCTATAACTCAGAGGAAGGGAAGCAGGGCGGTTAGGACCGAGCATAGAGCCAAGGTCCGACGTCATACCGCGTCAAACCGCTGATTGGAAGTCAATTGAGCACCTATGGGTAGCACACTACCCATGGGGAGTCTAACACACAAACAGAAACAGTAGGGAACACGAGGCAAAAAGAATTACACGAATAATGCGGTATTAACTTTCCCCTCCAGAACCTCCGTCTCTTTCAATATTATTCGCCCAAAGCTGCACAAGGTCTTTAGTCATCTCCTCCTTTTCACGAAGACTCTGGCACTTGCCAGACAAGGCATTCATAGTCAAACCGTGTTTGATTCTGTAATGATCCATGGTTTTGCCGAGCTGTGACCTGGTGGCGCCTGGAAAAGTCTCTGATGAATTCAGATGTGATTCGATATAGTTGATGATTGCCTTCCTTCTCTTATAAGTAGAGGAAGGTCCTCTCCATGAGTAGCCATAAAGCTCATTTCTTTTCTCCACTGATGGAACACCTGGTTTCAGCACATACCACTCATCAAGCAACTTCATCACGGTAGTCGAGTCAGACCGCAATTTGAGAGAGGGAACTGCCTTTTGAAGGACCGAGGTACCTGCGTATGCTGCTTGGGGCCCCTCCAATGCTGCTTCTAAAGAGGGAATGACTCTTGCTGCAGATTCAGGAGTGCCAGAACCAAAGCCTTCAAATTGCCCACCATTCTGAGTATTCACAGGATTGATGAATTTTGCATTGGGTCCAGCTACCGTATCACACACAACCGACGACATGTGAGAATTCTGAAGCATGCTTTCCTTCAATTCACTGAAATTGTCAAGGATAACTTTCTGAAAGTTTTCATAAGACTCTGACAACTTATTGATGTCCTTTTGCATAGAAGAAATTTTCTTTTCATTTGATTCCAAGGCAGATTTGAAGGAGTAAACCTTGGCATCTTCGTTATGGTACCTATCAGTAATCACTTCCCATAACTGGTCGCCCACAGAAGCCGTGATTTCTTCTATGATCTTGCCCTCTCTTTCTTGGAGAACACGGAGTGCAAGATCCTCCCGAGCTTGTTTCACTTCATCAAACTCTTTGACAATGGTGCTATGAAGCTTCTTTATAGCAAACTTCATCAGATCAACTTTCTTCAGAAAGGATGGTGCCAAGACGTTCGCCAAGGCTCTGTGTTCTTTGATATCATCACATAGCCCGAACTCTTCTTCCGCTCTGATTACTTTCTCCTTGAATCTGAGAAACTCCTCATCTTTGGTGATGGGGTGTTGTGCAAAGATACTTTCAGGTGCCCGGTCAACTAATTTTGTCAAATCCTGAATGATTATCCTCCTGAACTTCACCAACATCAGTAAGAATTTTGCAGCGGCGGTGTCCCGTTCAAAATCTTTCGCGTTGCTGACAAGCCAACCCTTTTCAATGTCTCTGTTGTTGACATCTTCAAGAGCTTTATCAAGCCAAGGAAAAATCTTGGCTTCCAAAGATTCGGGAGGCTTTATGTCTCGATAACAGATATAAGGCTCACCTTCTTCGTATCCTCCTGACATGAAGATAAAACCGAAAGGATAAGTGGTCAAATACGCCCCTGAGAGAATACTGTCCTTCCAATTTCCGGCTCTGCTAATCTGAGCCA